>JAOTRH010067896.1:17193-50754 GCA_034768845.1 Heliamphora exappendiculata | reverse complement strand
TATCAAGTGTGTCAACACTAATTGATCAAATGCTTTGACACCCTAACTGTGTTTCAAGTTGATCTTCAGGTACCAAAGGCTTCATCCTTATGAGCGTACCCTAATTGTGTTTCAATTTTAGATTCAGCAATTTAATCCTTGAGCGTACCTCCACCCTTCCATCGGGTTAATTCCCGTATAAGCGTGCTCTAGGTGGGCCACTCATCGATGTTTCTGAGAAAAATTAAAAATGTGTGATCTCTGTGTCGGGCTATAAAATAGGTATTTATCCACTGGACCTCGCGTAGCCCAATTGTGATAACTACACCTGAGTCTGTAGGTGCCGTCTGGGCTTGGTACTTAATTAAATCAAGAATTTGTGTGGGTTTGAAAAACCTTGGTTAATGATTGAGAGAAATTGAAAGTTTGAAAAATCATTAATCGAATTAGGTTTGCAAAACTCTGGTTAAAACGGTTGTGAGTAATTGAACGTATGAAAACTTTTGGAATTGTGGTAAGGTCGGATGAAATTGGGAATTGTGAACGCTTTGAAACAACTTGAGATGATAAGGAAATGGGAGAATGAAACTATGGTGTTGTGTTTGAAAATGAAGTGGGTTTGCTTGTGGAAACCCAGTTATGTTACTGAAATTTTGTTTGAAAATGGAATTAGTTTTTGGATAAAATATTATGTCGCATTTCACATAATCATCCTCGCATGTCATGCATTAATTCATTTTCAGTCTATTTTCTATGAGTCTCAGCTCAAGTTGTATAACACATTTTAGGTAACAATGGGAAACAAGTGACCAAATGAGAAGAGCGATTGTGCTGACCTCTTGAGATGTTTTGTTTTGAATAATCTAGAGTCATGGAAAGATGTTTTGAGAATTGTTTAGTATAAATGTAATTCTTAATACATTGGAAGAATGTATTTGATTTGGTAGGAATTCGTTTTATAAGGTTCTAAGGTCATATACTCATGAATTGTATGTATGTGAGAATGTTGGGGTGTCGTTTCGGGTTTATTCCTTAGTTTTCGTATGATATTCTATGGTTTAGAATGTTGGATTTCAAGTTTTTGAAAAATGAAAAGTCGTTTCAATGTTAAACGCAAGTTTTTAACTTCATGTTTTGCCTATCAAAAATTATGTTCAAATGATGATAAGTTTTGGTATTTTTCCAACACTTAAATTTTTTTTCAGGATTTTAGCTTGGAGGCTCTCAAGCGAGCGGTTGTGGGTTCACTCGAGCGGCCTTCGCTAGGCAGGATTCTTTGAAATTTTTGTTTTAAAAAGGGTTTTATTTGATTCATTTGAGGCACTCTTTTTAGCATTAATTGACTTATTTGGGGGATTATTTTGTAAGCAAAATATTCTCTTGTATTTTTATCTTGTACAAAGAAAATGGGACGTTTTCGTTTAATCCAAACAAAGTTTGTTTCCACTCTAATCAATGATGACACGATTTCATTTTAAATCGTCAGATTTGGGTTTCTTTCCTATCAATATCGTGTGACTTTATTGTTATGTTTTCGGGGTGTAATAGATTGGTATCAGAGCTTTTAGTTCAAATACCTAGGAGCCGTGGGAATGATTGATCCATTGCGTGAGAGTTTGTATTGATGTATAACATTCATGTGTTGGTGTGTTTGCATGGTATATCAGCGAAGTGACTTGATGTTTGCATACTACGTGGTATATGGGTACGGAGATTGGATCTTTAGGATGATCTGTCTTGCCCTTGGGCGTCCGATCAACTAGTTCGGGGTCCGAGTTAGAAAGGTGTTTGGTCAATGCCCATTCTAACAAGAAATCCAAACGAGTTACTCTAATTAGTGTGTCATTCCTAAAGGTTCTTCCCGGTATGTGGATACATGTTGATGTGATGTAACTAGATAATGATTAATGTATTTACATGGTTTTAGAATGATAAGTGTTAGAGTATGAAGGTGGACATCTTTTGGAAAGAAAATGTTAAGTTAGATTTAATATCAATGAGTTTTATGATGCCCTTTATATAGAAGTTATGCCTATAAGGCTAGGGCGAGGCCGTGGTCGTGGTATGAGTCATGGGAGTGCGACTCAATTTTGTTGGTTGCTATGGATTTGGACTCATGAGTTGAGTTTCGATCGCTCTTGTGGATGTTAGAATTTGGTTGTATGCTATGATAAATGCATGAGTTAGTGTTGACATTAGTTAGTTACCCGTTGTATTCTCGTATGATTAGGGTTTTGTCTCGGTGCTATTAAGGCATGCATAATTGTCTGGTCCTTTGTTGAGAATAAACTGTACGGTATAGTACTACCCAGAGGTGAGTTATATTACTAATAACCTTGTGATTAGGTGTGGTAGGGTGTTTGGGACCCCTCGAAGATCATTTGTTATGATTGGGTTATGCGATGGTGGTAATACCCCTCTGTTTAAATCCTTATGTGATATGGTTTTGAGTGTGTTGAAGATTATATGCGTCATAAGCCATGCTATATCTTGAATTGTGTACTCGGGAATAGGGTATAGATGAGAACATAGTGGATAGGAGCGTAATAATTATTAGCATAAAGTATTTTGAATTTTTTGGACTTAAACAACTTTAGGGGTATCCCTTCCCCTGTAGGGTGTTATTGGTAGTCATAGTGATGCCTGGTTACTTTGAAAGCATGTTTAATAACTCTTATTTCCTTTTCCTAGCATATTACTAAGTTATGCTCCTTATTGAAATTCGGGAGTTGAGTTCTGGATGTGTAGCACAGAGGTGTACTTGGTGGGTTAACAATGAAGTTATAAATAGGTTGAGATGTGTGTTGGTCTTGGTTACAATTCTGATATGCGACGATTGTAGGTCCTTTGGGAATTTCACGGGAGTAAAGGCTTATGAATTTTATTGTTGTCCTTCTGGTTAGGAGGTTGTGCCCGAGAGCTATAATTAGTGAGAACATGGATATGTCCCTATGTGAGGTTGAGATGTGAATAGTATTAGATTTTTTCACATAACGACATAGTCACTTTGGTGTTTTCCTTGCAATTGATAAGTGCACGAGACCTAAGAGGCCTATGATAGATATTGTTAGTGTAGTTGGCTCGGTTGTTTTAGAATGGTGGGTTAATGGGTGTGATGTCCCTTGAGGGGATGGTGGTTGTTTGTGTTCTGATCTAAGACGTAGACGTGGTTATATTGTCTTACCCTTAGGGGTGAAGTATAGAGTAGTAGGGTTGAATAATATACCTTAGTGGTTTGAGTGGCTTAGAGTTGGCATGCGAAAATCATTAGATATAATTGTATACAGACATTTTTATGCTCGAACAATAGGGTGTTAATGATGTTTATGTGGCACTATTACTCATGTGAGTTAGATGTTTGTTTAGCCTACGTGGTGTATTTAGCCCAGGTGCCTCATTAAGTTCATATGGAGGTATTACTCTTAATGGCTATAATACTGGGGAGGTAATCTCAATTGTATGGAAACTTAGTTTTGACGATGACGTAACACTTAATAATTTCGTAAAATGAGAATTGTGAATGTGTGGGTTGAGGAGTAGATTAAGGATCGATAGAGGTGGTTTTGACGATGACGTAACACCTAGTAATTCTATGAAGTGAGAATTGTGGATGCGTGGGTTGAGGAACAAATTAAGGATTGGTAGAGAGTGAAGGTTTAGATGGAACGTTTGCAAACAATAAGAAGAAAATGTGTTCTTTGGAGTTTCTTATGAGTTAAGTGAGTTCCTTTCTCTGGAACCAGATGTTTATAGTCTTTGCTCGGGAATGAGCATTTCTTTGGCTTTAGTGGTGTTACCGGTGTATGTAGAGTGATGATGTGATGTAGAGTTATGTAGTCATCAATCGATTGTGAGGGATCGAACAAGATTCTAAGTATGATGCATGTGAATCCTCGTGAACTATGTTAAATCTGGCAATACGTGTTTGGCTTAATAAAAGTAGTCCACAGTGTGCGTTTCAAGATGGTAATGAGTTAGTTTGTAGCAGTTCAAGTGGGAACCTTAGCCCTTACGAACAAAGAGTGGAGAGTGGAGAGTGTTTGAAATCGATTTCGATTGTGAATGAGTTTCTTGCTACGCGATTGGTTGCCTTGAGTTGATCATGTTCGATGTGAGTTATGTTTCGGTGCCTCGGTGGTATGAGTTGGACCTCGGTCTAATAACATGTGGATAACTTTAGTGTTAGTGAGACTTTTTTGTGGAAGCAGTTGGTATAAATGTTTATATCTTAAAAACATGCTTATGTTGCGATGTGTCATTCTTGGGTGTAAGATGCGCTAACATCACTATCGTTGGATGACTTTGTGAAGCCATGCTTTGGAAATTGTTGATGGGTGATGGAAAGGCAGTTAACTCGAGAACTAGTGTTAAATTTCGGAGACGAAATCTTCTAAGAGGGAAAGTTGTAGAGACCCGATCCTTTTTTATTTTTGAGGATTAATTAAAACTTGCTATGAGACTTTTGGTGAAAAGTATAAAGGTGTTTACTTTTGTAAAAGATTTAAAAGTTGATTATGATAATGATGGATGATGATAATTGTAAGCTAGGTAATGCATGAAAACAATTATTATGAGTAGTTGGGATGCGTTTTAAGGTGCTTGGTTTAAAATTCGAAACCTTTTTATCTCTTTTCTCAGATTGCACATATCAGGGGTTCGCTCAAGCGGCCTTGGCATTGCTCGAGTGATGAGTCGGCTGAGGCTTTTAAAAGTCTCAAGTGGGGCTTTTGTTTTTCATTTTCTTCTTCTTCTTCTCTCTCTCTCTCTCTCTAAAGGCCCAAAACCCTAACCTTAGAACTCCATTAGAGCATTTTTTAGCTCTTTATACACTCCATTAATGGTTTCCACTTGCTCTCCCCTCAATTATAGGCCGTTGGAGGATTAATCTACGCGTTAGAAGCTCTATTTGGCCAAACGGATTGGAGGTTTTGGTCTTTAAAGCTTGCTATGACTTGGTTCTTGTGGATTTGTCATCCAATAGGTAGAATCTAAGACTAATTTTGATCCTTGTATATATATAGTTGTATTTAATGTTGTGTGTGTGTGTATATATATATATATATATGTTAGCCCAAGGGTTTTTTATTTTGATTTTGATGATTTTCATAATTTATTTTCTAAGAATAAATAGATTTAAATGGATAATATTTTTTATTTTAAAAATAAAAGTGTTAACACATTTTGAACAATTAAGTTGACACCTTTAGCCAAAAAGAAAATGACCTAACTCTAAAAAAGATTAAAGCACTCACATATTCTTAAATGAGAATATTTTGTGTTGAAATTAATTAAAAAATAAGTCAAACACTTTTATGACAAAGCACACTTGAATCTCATCAATTGTGTCAATACCCATTGATCAAATGGTTTGACACCATAATATTTTTATAAAGTTGATCTTCAGGTATCAAAATGTTAGTGTCGACATAAATAAGTTTTGTGTCAACACAAAAGAGCCGAAGCTCTCAAGACTCAAAAAGAGTCGACACAAATTAATTTTTTGTCGACACAAAAGTGATCGTCACTTTTGGTATCCAGAAGTTTGGGTCGACACAAATGAAAATTGCGTCGACACAAAACAACTGAGGCCACCTGCAGATTTTGAGGTGTTGACACCAACTAAGGATGAGTCGACACAAAAGTCCCGAGACTGCCTGCAAAATTTAGTGTCGACACCAAAGAAGACATGAGTCGACACAAAGTGCCTCCTCTCGGATTCGAAAGTACATTTGAGTCGACACCAACTAAAGATGGGTTGACACAAAAGAACAAAGACTTCCTGCAAAAATTCGTGTTGACACCAAAGGCAAGTTGAGTCGACACAAGGTAGTTCCTCTGGATGATAAAGTTTCAAACGAGTCGACACTAGATCCAATTGTGTTGACACCATGATGTTGGTAAGGTAGAGTGCAGAATTGTGTCGACCCTTCAGAATATCTGTGTCGACCCAACCACTTAAGGGATCCTATCCTAGACATTTTGTGTCGACACCAAAGACATTTGTGTCGACACCTGCGACGGAAATTCAAACTCGCCGCAGATCTCAACGGCTGAATTTTTGGCATTTATTACTCCCACCTATTTTCAACGGTCATGAATGCACAAGAACTTATATAATGAGTAACTTCTCAGCATTTACTCCAACTGGAGACAAAAATTTACTGTTCCATTGCTTGAATCAAACTCAGAAATCTCAAGCTCTCATTTATTACTGAATCTCCAGCTCTTGTTCATCATCTCTCTTTACCTTCTCATTTATTGTAAATCTTTTCTGTAAAGAAAGTGAGTAATTCTCATTATTACACTTCATTTATTGTAATTAAGGGTGAGTCACCCTTTATCCTTTGAGTGAGTGAGCAAAACTCATCAAAGAATAGTTCAAGAGAGATTAGAAAAAAAATAGGGGCTTGTTTTCATAGGATCTTCTTAAAGCTGTTAGGCTTATGAATGTGCCTGTAAACATTCAGCTCATTCAAGTAAAATCTTGAAGATTGTAAAAGCTTAGAATACGCCCGTGAAGTATTTTATATAGTGAAAATACTCAATGGAGAACTTGAAGAGTGGATGTAGGCTAAGATAAAGCTGAACCACTATAAATTCTTTGGCATCCGGTTCTATCTCTCTATCCCTTATCTTTTAATAATTGTATTGCTTCAATACTTGTTTAATTTGCTTTATTTGACTGCAATATAAAAAGGGTTTTGAAAAATGTTTTTAGATTGTTATTTACTTTTTAAAGACCCAATTCACCCCCCTCTTGGGTTGCCTTGTTCTAACAATTGGCATCAAAACTTGGGCTCATGTCTTTGACTTAACAGTCTAAGAGTTTTATATGACAACTACTAGCATCGGACCTATCAAATTCGAAGGTTAATCGACCAATAGACCTTCCTTATTCAATGGAACAAACTATAACTATTAGAAGGCTAGAATGAGAATCTATATTCAAGCCGTAGATTACGACCTTTGGCGGGTTATCATAAATAGACCCAAAAGACCTATCAAAACTGTTGAAGGGGCTGCTGTCCCTAAACCAGAGGCAGAATGGATTGAAACCGACATAAGAGAGATACGAAAAAATTCTAAAGCCATAAATCTCTAGTACTGCTCACTTAACCCAAACAAGTTTAATAGGATCTCAACTTGTGACACAGCTAAAGAATATATGATAGACTCGAAATTATCCATGAGGGTACCAATCAAGTGAAAGAGTCAAAAATCAGTCTGCTTGTACATAACTATGAGTTATTTAAAATGAAGCATGATGAAACATATTCTGATATGTTTACTCGCTTCACTGACATTATAAATGGATTGAAATCTCTTGGGAAGATTTATTCTAATGCAGAGATTGTAAGAAAAATTCTTAGGTGCATGCCTAAGAGTTGGGAAGCAAAGATCACAGCCATTCAAAAAGCCAAAGACCTGAACAAGCTTAGCCTAGAAGAACTTCTTGGTTCTCTGATGACCCATGAAATAAACATCAAAATGAATGAAGAGGACGACAATAAAAAGAAAAAAGGCATCGCCTTCAAGTCCTCGACACATGATAAAGAATCTGAAGAAGAATCCTCTAGTGATAAAAATGAAGATATGGCTCTCATCACAAAGAAATTCAAGCAATTTTTTAGAATTAAGAAACAAGGAGGAAGAAAATTCTTCAAGAAGGAAAGATACAAATGAGAGCCTAACAAGTTCAAAGGCGATTCTAGTAGATTCAAAGCATATCACAAGAAGAATGGAATAATCTACTACGAATGTAAGAAACCTGGACACGTCAAAGCTGAATGCCATCAGCTCAAAAAGTAATTCAAAAAGGGATTCAAAAAGGCCATGATAGCTACTTGGGGTGAAAGTGATGACAGCAGCTCTGCAGATGAAAAGGTAAAAAATAAAGTGGCAAATTTATGCGTCATGGCCAAAAAAGATGATGAAGTGATACATGACCCTTTTTCTTTAGGTGAATTGCAAAGTTCATTTGAAGATTTGCATGATGAATTGAGAAAAATTGGTGCAAAGATTTCTGTTTTAAAAAAACTAGTTCTTTTCACCTCAACTGAAATTGAAACTTTGAAAAATAAAAAATCTATTTTGCTAAAAACAAGTTTCTATTTTGAAAGAAGAAAACAAAGCCTTAAGTGAAAAAGTTGAAGATCTTACTAAAACTGTTTACAAGTTCACTCAAGGAAAGAACAACTTGGCAAACTTCTTGATATGCAAAAATATATTTTTGACAAAGCTAAAATTGATTATAAGCCTAAGAAGAAACAAAAATTCTTAAACAACATTTTTATCAAAGTATCATCAAATCATACAAATGCCACTTATTTTTACTATTATGAGCATGGACGCACTGCCACACTCTGTTCACATAGAAAATTCTCAAACAGTTCTATCAAGAAGGTTTGGATTCCTAAAGGAACACATCCTCAAGAAACTAACACCAATGGACCCAAGAAAATTTGGGTACCAAAGATCAAAACTTAATTCTCCTTGCAGGTGTGTCTCAAATCATCATTCAAAGTGGAGATGTGGTATCTCGATAGCGCTTGCTGAAGGCACATGACAAGCGACCAATTGATGTTTGCATCTCTCAAACTAAAAAATGGCGAATTTGTGACTTTTGGAGACAATAACAAAAGAAAAATCATAGGAATTAGCTATATTGATAAAATTTCTTCCCCTTTTATTGAAAATATTTTGCTTGTTGATGGTTTGAAACATAACCTTCTTAGCGTAAACCAACTTTGTGACAAATGCTACAAAGTTGTGTTTGATCATGCTAAGTGTGTTATTGAAAATTTAACCAATCACAAAGTTATTCTTGAAGGTCAAAGATATGAAAATATTTATACATTTACTCTTAATGATCTCTCTAAGAATGACACCAAGTGCTTGGCCGCCTTGAGTGACAATAGTTGGTTATGGCATAAAAGACTTGGACATGCACACATGAACTTGATTTCTAAACTTTTGAAAAAAGAATTAGTGATTGGGTTACCCCAAATCAAATTTAAAAAAGGCGAAGTGTGTGATGCATGTCAACAAGGCAAACAAATTAGAAGTTTTTTTTATTCTAAAAATAAAATTTCAACTTCTAGACCATTACAACTATTGCATATGAACTTGTTTAGTCCAACAAGAATTTTAAGCCTTGGAGGCAAGAGATATGCCTTTGTTATTGTTGATGACTTTACTAGATATACTTGGGTGCTATTCTTAGCTCATAAGGATGAAACTTTTATCGATTTTACAAAACTGTCTCGGAAAGTTCAAAATAAAAAAAGTTTTCAAATTATAAGTATTCGAAGTGATAATGGTAGAGAATTTGAAAACAAAACTTTTGAAAAAATTTGTGATGAAAATGGTATTAACCATAATTTCTCTGCTTCTAAAACTCCTCAACAAAATGGAGTTGTTGAGAGGAAGAATAGGATATTGGAAGAAATGGTTAGGACCATGCTCTGTGAAAATAATGAACTACGATACTTTTGGGCCGAGGCTGTAAATACCGCCTGTTTTATCATAAACAGAGCTATGATAAGAACTTATCCCAAGAAAACCCCATATGAGCTATGGAATGGAAGAAAACCTAATATCAGTTATTTTTGCGCTTTTGGGTGTAAATATTTTGTTTTAAATAACAACAAAGAAATTTTAGGCAAATTCGACGCAAAATCTAATGAATGTATTTTTCTAGAATATTATATATCTAGTAAAGCGTATAGAGTATTCAACAAAAGGACCCTAGTTGTTGAAGAATCTATACATGTTGTTTTTGATGAAGCTAACCTTGGTTATTCAAATGATTTTTGTGAAGATAACCTGTTGGATATAGAAAAAAGTGTTGAAGACATCTTTATCAAAGAAAATGAAGAGCTAAATCAAGAGAAAGCTTCAAATTTCCAACAAATTGCAGTCCAATAGAATGCTAAAACTGCACATCCAGAAAACTCAGATTTACCAAAAGAGTGGAGGTATGCTCACGGTCACCCAAAAATTTTTATCATTGGTGATCCATCGCAAGGTATCAAAACTCATTCCTCTCTACATAATGTTTGTAGTAATTTAGTATTCCTTTCTTAGACTAAACCAAAACATATTGAGGAAGCCAAAAATGATGAATTTTGGATCTTAACTATGCAATAAGAGCTCAATCAAGTTGAAAAAAATAAAGTTTGGACTTTAGTCCAAAAACCTAAGAAACATTACATCATCGGTACAAAATAAATTTTTAGAAATAAAATGGATGAAAATTGAGTAGTTCTTAGGAACAAAACTCAATTGGTAGTCCAAGGTTATAATTAAGAAGAAGGCATCGATTTTGATGAGACTTTTGCCTCTGTGGTTAGGCTTGAAGCCATTAGGATGTTGCTTATTTTTGCATACTTTAAAATTTTCAAACTCTATCAAATGGATATCAAAAGTGCCTTTTTAAATGGTTTTATCTCATAGGAAGTTTTTGTAAAACAACCTCCTAGTTTTGAAAATCTAAATTTTTTAAACCATGTTTAAAAACTTACCAAAACTCTCAATGGTTTAAAACAAGTACCTAAAGCTTGGTATGAAAGGCTAAGAAAATTCTTGATTAAAAATAAGTTTTCAAGAGAAAAAATTGTTACTACTCTTTTTATCAAGTCTCAAAGAAATGATATGCTAGTTGTACAAATTTATGTAGATGATATAATTTTTGGTGCAACTAACGAATCTCTTTGCAAGGACTTTGCTAAGTGTATGCAGGGAGAATTCGAGATAAGCATGATGGGTGAGCTCAACTATTTTCTCGGACTCCAAATTAAACAAACTCAAGAAGGAACCTAAATCAATCAAGCTAAATACACGAGGGACATATTGAAGAAGTTCGACATGCTAAAGGCAAAACCTATGAAAACTCCAATGTGTCCTACAACAAAGCTTGATAAGGATGAAGATGGCATAGCAGTAGATGAAAAGCGTTATAAAGGTATGATTGGATCTCTCTTATATTTAACTACTAGTCATCCAGATATTATGTTTAGTGTATGCATGTGTGCCAGATTTCAATCGAATCCTAAAGAATCACATGTGACCGCAGTTAAGCGCATCTTTAGATACCTTTTAGGTACACAAAACCTAGGATTATTTTATCCTAGAGGAATAGCCTTTGAGTTATTTGGCTATTTGAATGCCGATTTTGCTACATGTAAAGTAGAGAGAAAAAGCACAAGTGGTACTTGTCAATTCCTAGAACACTCACTAATCTCTTGGTTTAACAAGAAGCAAAACTCAGTGGCCTTGTCTACAGCCGAGGCTGAGTACATTGCAGCTAGAAATTATTGTGCACAAGTTCTTTGGATGAAACAACAATTAGAGGACTATGATTTTCACTTAGATCATATCCCTATTAAATATGATAATACAAGTGCAATTAATATATCTAAGAACCCTATACAACACTTAAGAACCAAGCACATAGAGATTAGACATCATTTTATAAGAGATCATGTGCAAAAAGAAAATATTAAACTTGAATTTATAGGCACAGATTACTAGTTAGCAGACATTTTTACAAAACCCTTAAATTAAGAAAGAATATGCTATATAAGAAGAGAACTTGGTATGCTATGTGCTCCAATTTCATGATTTATATGTCATACTAATCATGTCTTTTTATTGCACTTCAAAATATTTAATATTCTCTCTTGAATGTGAAAATGTGTCGACACCACTTGAAAATGTATCGACACAAATGTGTGTAGTGTTGACACAAAACTATATAGAAGTGGCACTGTGAGAAAAGTGTCGACTCTTTTCTATTCTGTGTCGACACCATCGTAGTTCCCTGACTCTTGGTAAATTTGTGTCGACACAAATCTGAATCGTGTCGATCCAAATAGCCGAATGTGATGACACCATATAAAAATGTGTCGACACCAATTCCATGTTTCAATACCCACACTTGATACGAATCATGTTGACACCAAAAATAATTTGTGTCGACACAAATCGTTAAGTCTATATATAGACATGTCGGTCCCACGAACAGTCACACCGTTCCCTCTCTCTCTCTCAAAAAAATTGTTCATCTCCCGCTCTTTCCTCTCTCAAACCCTGTGTCGATGCCCCATCTTCTTCCTCAATCCAAACTCAAATCCTTCACAATGTCGCCAAAAATGATGGGAAAAGGAGCAAAGGGAATCGGAGAAGGAACGTCCTCAAGCCTTAGAACATCGAAACAGAAGAAGACGACATCCAAGACGGCGATGGCAACGGCAACAGTATCGGAGAATGTAGCCTCTTCTGAGGTAATCTCTTTTAAAACCCCTAAGTTTCGCTAACTCTATTTTTCTTCCTTTGCAAATCAAAAAATAATGCCCAGTCGGCCTATAGATTTTAATTTTTTTGACTCCATCGAAATGAGATTCAAGGATCTCTTTTCAGGCCTTTGGTGGAAAAGGCTTCTCCAAATCAAAGAACCGCACTATCCCACACTTGTCAAATCTTTTTACGCACACTTTCACATCTCACTTATTCTGACCACCACCATTACCACTTGCGTAAATAGTGTAGATATTGTTCTGACCCCCACTTCCTTGAATGAGATTCTGGGTCTTCCCCCTTGAGATATTTGTGTTTACCATAGCCAGAAACCTATTGAGGTTGAAGGCTTCTCTTTTTCTGAATCTGTCAAAAATATTTGTAAAAATGACAACATCAACCCCACCAAGTCTTTAGAGGCTAACAATCTCAAACCTGAAATGCGTCTTTTACATCACATGGTCAACCACATTTTTCTATCCCAGATGAGAAAATTCGGTGATGTCACATACATGCACATTTTCATAATGTGGTGTATTCTCGAACAACAAAATCTTGATTTAGAATTTTTGTTCATTTCACATATGTTACATTCCCACAGTAAATCCAATTCCTCCCTACCACATGCCATGTACTTGATCAAAGTTTTTCGCCATTTTGGCGTGAACTTATCTAAGGAAAAGGTGGTACCCTTTTTCTAAATACGACCTATATGGCAGTTTCATGCTTAAACATATGCAAATTACACATGTTGATGGTGTGGGGGACCACATCCCGTCGTGGTACCCCTTCCTCTGCAAGAACTCCCCCTCCTGCTCCTCGAGACATTTCATCCATTTCCATTTACCTTGATTCTCCCCCCGCTCCACCAGTTGACACTCCTGGTCCATACTTTGTTCCTTCTCCTCCTACCTTCACTTATGTTCCATCTGCTCCACCTGCATCCTCTTCTACTCCAATCCATGTTGACCTGTCTAAGGTCGTTTCCTTGATCAACTCCCTATCCTCCAAAGTAACTCTTTTTCAAACAAAAGTTGATCAGGATTTCTTTGATCTCATTCACACTATCTCCACCCTTTCTGAGAAAATCAAACATCTTGATAAGACCAACCGAAGTCTCTAGAGAGACTTGGAAAATACCACTGATATCGGGAGGGCCCTCTGCAAAACAATGGATGAGAACATTGCATCCATTGTCAATTGCAATAAGGCAATTCCCCATCAAGTGCGCAAAGAGTATGATCAAAGTATTGTCACTGCAGTGCATGCCAACTCCCAAAAAGTGGAAGAACATCTCAAGTGAATTCAAGAAGCTTGAGCCAAATAGTTTAAGCCCAAGGAAACAAAAGAAGAAAATGCCGCGCGACTCAAAAGGGAAGCAGACCTGGCATTGGCAGCATGCTATGAAGCCATGGCCGCAGCCGAAGCTAAGGGCGAACGAGCACGTGCAGCGAAAGAAGGAGCCTCCTCAAGCAAAGAGAAAGCCAAGAAGAAATAGGAATTCAAGCGCTTCATGGACAATCAATACCCCCAATTTTTTTTTGAAGAATACAAAAGGGGAGAAAGAAAGAGGAGAGAAAGAAAAGAAAAGGTAAGTAAGTGAAGGGGAGTGTTAGGGAAGAAGTAGAAGTTCAAAACAACATTTCTTTAAGTTTTTTTTAAGGTGAAGATGTAAAGTTTTAAACATAAATTTTTTTGTGCCTTGGTTGCATGGTTTGAATGTTTGAATGGCTTGAATATTTAACATACATTTTAAATTTTATGTATGGATGTTTAAGCATTTTTTGCTTAAATGAATGCCTATACTTTTACTGTGTTTAATTATATCTTGCCTATGAATGTTGATGCATGGTTTGGCAATGAATGCTCATATATGCTTTTGCACATATTTTAAATTCAGAATGGTTCTTAATCATTATTTGCAAATTATTTTCAAAATATGTGTTATCATGATTGATTGAATGCCTAGCTTTATTATTATATGCGTTGTTTAAGGCACATCGATAAGAGAAGAACCATTGTTGAAAAATATTTTTAAATATTTTCTAGAAAATGCTAATATGGTTGTAATCATCAAAAAAGGAAAAATTGTTAGTCCAAGGGCTTTTTATTTTGATTTTGATGATTTTCATAATTCATTTTATAAGAATAAATTGATTTAAATAGATAATATTTTATATTTTCAAAATGAAAGTGTTAACACATTTTGAACAATTAAGTTGACACTTTTAGCCAAAAAGAAATTACTTAACTCTTAAAAAGATTAAAACACTCACATATTCTTAAATGAGAATATTTTGTGTTGAAATCAATTGAAAAATAAGTCAAACACTTTTATGACAAAGCACACTTGAATCTCATCAAAAGTGTCAACACCTATTGATCAAATGGTTTGATACCCTAACATTTTTATAAAGTTGATTTTCAGGTATCAAAATGTCGACTCTTTTTGAGTCTTGAGAGCTTCGGCTCTTTTGTGTCAACACAAAAGTGATCCTCACTTTTGATATCCGAAAGTTTGGGTCGACACAAATAAAAATTGTGTCGACACAAAACAACCGAGGCCACTTGCAGATTTTGAAGTGTCGACACCAACTAAGGATGAGTCGACACAAAAGTCCCGAGGCTGCTTGTAAAATTTAGTATCGACACCAAAGAAGACATGAGTCGACATAAAGTGCCTCCTTTCGGATTCAGAAGTACATTTGAGTCGACACCAACTAAAGATGAATCGACACAAAAGAACTGAGGCTTCCTACAAAAATTCGTGTCGATACCAAAGGCAAGTTGAGTCGACACAAAGTAGTTCCTCCGGATGCTGAAGTTTCAAACGAGTCGATACCAGATCCAATTGTGTCGACACCATGATGTTGGTAAGGTAGAGTGCAGAATTGTGTCGACCCTTCAGAATATATGTGTCGACTCAACCACTTAAGGGATCCTACCCTAGACATTTTGTGTCGACACCAAAGACATTTGTGTCAATACCTGCGACGAAAATTCAAACTCGCGACAGATCTCAACGACTGAATTTTTAGCATTTATTGCTCCCACCTACCTCCAACGGTCATGAATGCACAAGAGCTTATATAAGAAGTAATTTCTCTGTATTTTACTCCAACTGGAGACAAAAATTTACTATTCCATTACTTGAATCAAGCTCAAAAATCTCAAACTTTCATTTATTGCTGAATCTCCAGCTCTTGTTCATCATCTCACTTTACCTTCTCATTTATTATAAATCTTTTTTGTAAAGAGAGTGAATGATTATCATTATTACACTTCATTTATTGTAATTAAGGGTGAGTCACCCTTTATCCTTTGAGTGAGTAAGCAAAACTCATCAAAGAAGAGTTCAAAATAGATTAGAAAAAAATAGGAGCTTATTTTCATAGAGTCTTCTTGAAACTGTTAGGCTTGTGAATGTGTCCGTAAACATTCAGCTCATTCAAGCGAAATCTTAAAGATTGTAAAGGCTTGGAATACGCCTGTGAAGTATTCTATATAGTGAAAAAACTCAATGAAAAATTTGAGGAGTTGACGTAGGTTAAAATAAAGTCGAACCACTATAAATTTTTTGGCGTCCGATTCTATCTCTCTATCCCTCCTATTTTAATATTTGCATTACTTCAATATTTGCTTAATTTGCTTTATTTGATTACAATATTAAATGGGTTTTGAAAAAGATTTTTAGATTGTTATTTACTTTTTAAAGACCCAATTCACCCCCCTCTTGGGTTGCCTTGTTCTAACAATATATAAGTATAAAAAAAATGTTGATTTTGAAACCCTAGGTTGAGTTTGATGATGAAACATAACTAAATCTTGGGTTTAAGCATGATTTATGATAAATTTACCTTGTTGTCGTTGTTGGACACACATTAATTTGGAAAATGAGAATTTGGGATTTTAGTTAGGTTAAATCTTGAAGAAAATTGGGGGTTTTGGGGTTGAAGAGTTCAAATGATGAAATTAACTTAAATTTTGATAAATTAGATGTTGTATTAAACTATTTGTGCATAAATTCCATAAATTTTGATGAAAGGGAAAGACCATGAGTTGATGGATTAGGACTTTTGAACAAATCATGTGATAAATGGTTGGGGGTTTGGATTAATTAGACCCGAATATAAAATGTATGAGAATGAAAGTGTATGTTTAATGACTTAACCCTAAGTGTGTTAGGTGTTGACGAGAAAAATCATGTTTGGGTTGGAATCGTGTTGATTTTAATTTAAATGATCTAATTAAGGTACTATATGATTGGATTACATAATTAAGTTGGGCTCAAATAGCTCATCGGTGAAAGATTGACAATTTGTGCAATGTATGGTAGGCCCTTCCATCGGGTTAATCCTCGTGAAAATGTGCTGTAGGTGGCCCACCTATCGATATTTTTGAAAGAAACCAAAATTGTGTGCTCTCTGTGTCGAGTTATAGAATGGTATTTATTTATTGGATCTCACGTGGCCCTGTTGTGATAACTACGCATGGGTCTATAAGCGCTGTCTAGGCTTTGGTACTTAATTAAATCAAGAATTGGTGTGGGTTTTGTGGCGTTGGGATTTTAGGGGTCATTTTAAAAAATGTTTCAAAAATAAAAAAATTCAAATATATTTACAAAAATATTTTAACACCTTGAAAGTCAAATTCTAAAAATTTATTTTAGTTGAAAATAGAGTCGCCACTTAGTTTTTGAAAAAAATTAAGAAAAACAAAAATGGCTTACTGATCTTGAAAACGTTAACTAAAGAAAAAGGGATCGGGGGCTAAGGTACGAATCGGAGAAGGTGTTAGGCACCCCGTTCGCCTAACCATAAGGTTGGCCTCTAGTAGTTATCATTGGTTCTTTTGATAGAATTTCTCAAATGCATGCAAATAAAGAAAATAGAGACAAAGAGAGAGCACCCAAAATCAAATATGAAAAATATATAACATATGTACATAACACTCCAAATTAGAACAAATATAGAGATAAAATCATAAATCCTACGATATGAAATTTCTAACTAAATGATACATGGTGCACACCTACATATAATATTCACAAAAATAAACTAGCTATCATGATTTATATAAAATAATAAAAATATGGTAAAAAATGCTAAAATTATCTAAACATGAATTGCTAATAAAATAAGCTAAACTATTCTAAACATGCATTTAAAGAAAATAATCAAAACATGCATATTATAAACATTCATTTGGAAAGAAAAATATGAACATGATAAGTACTAAAAATGAAAGATGCACAAGAAAGAAAGTTTACTAACAAAAATAAATGTGTTTTAACAAAAGAGAGTTTGAAAAGAAAAAGAAAATGAAGAAAAAGTTTGTAAAAGAGAAATGTGCCAAATGAAAAGGTTAAAAAATACTACTAAAAGAGAACCTAACTATTTACATTTTATGAAAATAAAAGGAAAAGAAAAGAAAAAGAAAAAAAAGCAAAAGAAATGAAAAGAATGATAGGATTTTTTTACTATTTATAAAGAAAATTATAATACAATTTAAATGTGATAATTAACTTAAAAATCTTTTTGTTGTTTTTGGGTTTAATAGAATAAAAGAAAATTGCTATGAAAAAAATAGGACTATAAGAAAAAGAAAAGAAAGTGAAAGTGGAGCTTTTTAAGAAAAATAAGCACTACTATTAAAAGAAAAATAAAATATAAAATAAGTGCTTAGAAATGAGTACTAAGCTAATATTAAGAAAAGAAAGTAAAATGAAATGTTAGCATTAAATGAAAAGAAAAAGAAATGGGACATTAAAATAAAACTACATTACAAGAAAAATAAAAGAAAAGACATATTAGTATTAAATTGAAAATTGAAAAGAATGCTAAAGGGAACTAAGAGAATAAAATGCTTAGAAAAAGAGATTACACTAATATTAGAAAAAAAAAAAGAAAAGATGAAAAATAAAAGCTAAAAAATGAACATTAAGCTAATGTTACAAGAAAAGAAAAATAATACATTCAAAGAAAATTACATTAATGCTAAAAGAAAATAAATCTTGAACTAAAGGGACATTAGTATTAAAGAAGAGAAAAAGAGATAATAACATTAAATTAACTATTAGCTAATCTAGAAAAGAAAAAAAATAAAATAAAATACTAACAAAGGAAATACTAAATTAAAGAAAAATTATCATTAAATATGTGTAATATTGACGATTGTAACAATTTTTATGTAAGTACTTTTTATTATAACAATAACGACATTATTTAGTCGTATTGTTAAATTGTATTAGCACTAATTTGATACATATATTGAAGAAAATGACAATGTGCTTAGTACGAATGTGTTAATTAAAAAGCGGATTAAAGGATTCAATTAAATGAAAGCAATTAAATAAAGATAAAATTAACTATGTAAATAAGATGGAGTACTTGAATTGAAATTAAATGTAACCCGATTACCCCAAAAGAGAGAGAATAGGGCTAAAAGGACCGGGAATCCAAATAAGGTACCTGAATTGTAGAATCCTCAAGTCGAAAATGTGCTTCAATGGGTCAATCCTCGGGTGGTGATCCAAGCAAGACTTCAACGTCGGTTGGAGGTTCGGTAGGATTTCGGCGTTAGGGCTCGGGATCGCTCGATATATCGGCAGAGTCTCTCTCACTCAAAATTCGTACTGAAAATGTACGCTGGGGTACGGTATTTATAGAATTTTTTAACCAATGAGATGTTACCACGTTTTGGGACACGTCAGGCTATTTGGAGTTGGCGGTCGCCACAATGTAAGCTGATGGTTGCCATATTTTTGAAAGGTTCTATAAAGTTCTATGACGGTCGCCATGATGAGAGTTAGCGGTTGCCATGATGAAAGGTGGCGGTCGCTAGTTTTGGCTAAGATTTTTACAAAGTTCTATGGCGGTCGCCATGATTGAAGTTGGCGGTCGCCTTACTTGGGCAGCAAGTTTCGATGGTTCGTCAAAATTTCATTGGTTTGAAGGTTTCAGGTTCAAATACCGAGCTTGGATTACTTCCCGAGAATTTAACTGAGGTACTATTCCTCCTGTTTTCATTATCGATTTTGTCTAAAATTAGGCGGGGTCAAATTAGGGTGTCTACAAGTTTAAAAAACCTTCGTTAATGATTGAGAGAAATTGAAAGTTTGAAAAATCATGAATCGAATTGGGTTTGCAAAGTTCTGGTTAAAATGGTTGTGAGTAATTAAACGTATGAAAACTTTCGGAATTGTGGTAAGGTTGGTTGAAATTGGGAATTGTAAACACTTTGAGACGGCTTGAAATAATAAGGAAATTGGAGACTGAAACTATAGTGTTGTGTTTAAAAATGAAGTGGGTTTGCATGTGAAAACCCGATTATGTGACTGAAATTTTGTTTAAAAATGGAATTAGTTTTTGGATAAAAACACTGTACTACATTTCACATAATCATCATCGCATATCATGCATTAATTCATTTTTAGTCTATTTTCTATGAGTCTCGACTCATGTTGTATAATACATTTCAAGTGACCAAATGAGAAGAGCAGTAGTGGTCACCTCTTGAGATGTTTTGTTTTGGATCATCTACAGTGATGGAAAGTTGTTTTGAGAATTGTTTAGTATAAATGTAATTCTTGATGTATTGGAATAATGTATTTGATTTGGTAGAAATCCATTTTGTAATGATCTAAAGGCTATATACTCATGAATTGTATGCATATGAAAATGTTGGGGTGTTGTTTTGGGTTTATTTCTTAGTTTTCATATGATATTTTATGGTTTAGAATGTTGGATTTCAAGTTTTTGAGAAGTAAAAAGTTATTTCAATGTTAAACGCAGGTTTTTAACTTCATGTTTTGCCTATCAAAAATCATGTTCAAAAGATGAGAAGTTTTGGTGTTTTTCTAACACATAGAAAAATTTTCAGGATTTTGACTTGGAGGATCTCAAGTAGTCTACCGCTCGAGCAGTGGTAGGTCCTCTTGAGCAGTCTTCGCTGGGCAGGATTCTTTAAAAAATTTGCTTTAAAAAGAATTTTATTTGTTTCCTTTGAGGCACCCTTTTTAGCATTAATTGATTTATTTTGGGGATTATTTTGCAAGTATAATACTCTCTTGTGTTTCTATCCTGTACAAAGAAAACGGAACATTTTGGTTTAATCTAAACAAAGTTTGTTTCCCCTCTAATCAATTATGATGTGGTTTCATTTTAGATTCTCGGATATAGGTTTCCTTCCTATCAATGTTGTGGAATTTTATTATTACCTTTTGGGATGTAACAAGTTTATATATACATAATTAAATAATTGCAAATTAGAGTTCAAAATGTACATAACTAACAACATACACAAGGATATTATTGTGATTGAAAAAAAACAAATTTTATATTTAATAATAGCGTAATAAATTTTAAGCTAAAATAGACATACCTCGCTTGAGGTTTGTAATTAATACATAAACATTTCTTTAGTTGAAAGAATTAAGATTTTTTTTCTTGAACTTTGTAGTCTCATTACACATATTCTATTTCGTTAGTCAACGGTTAATCAATGTTTAATTAAAGTTGATGTGAATAATTAAAAATACTAAAATAGTAATTTTATTCTTATTGAATTTCTCTAAGCAGACTCTGGCTCGAGAGACCTTGATCATTCATCTTGCCTAAAGGTATAAATGCATAAAGAAAGGCATACATAGAGGCATAACTTAAGTGATTCCTTTTCTACTCTTCCAATAGATCTAATCAAGATAGCTATAATATACATAGAGCAAACGCATTTTAATATCATGTAGTTATTTTGCCCATTTGTAGAGTAGCAATTTGCTTAATATATTATTACTCTACTCAAATTTCAGCATTCAAAATCTCTTTCCCTGTTCACGCTATTACTCTGTTCAAATTTCTAGCATCAATTTTTTTTTTATTTCATGTCATTACTTCGCCAAAATTTGTAAATTAGCTATCCATATTTTAAAAAATACACAATTACTCGGCTCGCTTTGAAGATATCCATTTGAATACAGCAATGCTCATATGCAGTTCCTTTCTATTTCATATCTTGTTATTACTATGTGCACTCGCATGCGCTTTGTATAGTAAAAAATTATATATTCTTACTTTTTGTACTTTAGTTGTCAGTCATGGCATGTTATTACTCAATCGATTGTGCAACATAGAGACGTAATTTTGACTCGGTCCAACCCGATCGTAGCTCTAGAGGGCCAAGCCCGGCCCAAGCCCAATGGGCATCCACCAAAAGTTCTGGTCAAGCTGGGTCATACTTTTTGAGAGAGGGGTAGGTCCAAGCCCAGACGTAGGGGTCTCAGCCTTGATATTCAGCCTCGAGCCTCGGGCTTGGGCCACAGGTCGGGTTAGTGGCGGGTTTTTCATTTTCTTGTTTTTTTTTTGTTTTTTTTTTATTTTTTGAGTTGTTGACTTATTGTATAAGACTATAAATTATAAAATTTATACTTTATAGTTTATTATAAGTTTCTTTATTTATTTATTATTTAATTATAAATTTATAGTTTATTATAAATTTAAAACTTTATAAGTTTATTAGTTACTTAGTTTATACGTTTATAGTCTAATATTAGTTTATTAGTAGTGTACTAGTTTATTATATAAGCTTATTATTTAAGTTTATAAGTGTATAGTCTAATATTAGTTTGCTAGTAGTTTATTAGTTTATATTTTATTATTAATTATTATCTTATATAATGCCTGAATTGTAGCATAAAAGCCATGGAATGGCTGTCGTGCCTAATTTGACTCACCGTTATTCGGCCTTATTTGTCTTCGCATTACCAAGTTTCTTAATCCAAATAGTCATAGGAGAAGCAGAGGTAGCTAATCTAAGTCCGTAACTAAAGTTCTCAAACAAGAATTACATTTCCCTTATTTGTATTGTAGGCAAATCCCATTACTAGTAATTCTAATTAGCCCACATGCCCGAGCAAACTCTCAACTTGTAGAAGCGCCAATCTCGCCTTCGCCCACGAAAATAGAAAAACCAAAAACCACGAACACCAGCCCGCATTAAAATAGTCCTTTTGCAAGCATACCCAAGGAGAGGGTATCCATCTAATATTCACTTATAGACATCAAATGGCCTTATTTTCGTTCATTAATTAGTTCTAATGAGCAAGTTAGTAGTCAACCTCGATTGAATGTTGCGAAAAACAATAATAACTTACTTATCCTTCTAAAAAAGAAACTAAAAGCTATGACCATCAACCGTAGAACCCATTCGAAAACTCGAATCATTTCTTTTAATAGGAATTGGTGCCCTACGCTGATGACTTATTTTTGGTTGTTTATTAGATACCAGAGTTTTGGCATCGGAGGCTAGAAACTTTGTCTCGCTTTTGAAAAAGTAGATTGCGATTCACCCGAATCAGGTGAGAGTGTTTAGATATTATTATGAATAATGATTGTATGACATATCTTCTAAAATGGTTTTACATCCATATTTTGAATCATAAGCTTTTGGTGAATAATAGCATTAGAGTTTTACTTTCAAATGCGTTGATAATTCAAATATGCTATCTATTTTTTTTATAGAAAAAACATGTATATTAAAGATGAATGACGCTAACGAAATATTTTACTTCAAAGTGTCAAGTTATTGTAGATATCCTACCAGTGTATGATTACCCTATATGGGTGTTAGTTACCCTTAATGGGGAGTTGCCCTATATAGGTGTTAGTATCCTTAATGAGAAGGTGTCCTATATAGGGGTGTGTTTTCCTATAAGGCATATTTTGTAAGTTATGACTCGTGGGTGATGCATATACTATTTGTACTTGAAAAGTGGCTCTCATTGCATTGCGTGCATATCCATGTATTGAGAATTGAGATTACGGTACCATTGAAAAACTCGGTCGTGACAACTACTTTGTCACTATTGAAGGGAATTGTGTGTGAGAAATTGATATAATAAGTTGTGATTGTTAAGACTTAATTATACTATTTTAGAGTATATGAATTGTGGTTGTTAAGCCTTATTTATCCATTTTTTAAAAGAGAAAGCTATTTATGACTTATGATACAGATGTGTTAAGATGCATGAGGTATTTTCTCATCTTTTGTTAAAGCTGGTGAACTATCTTTCAAATATGTTTTAATACTCTTAAACTCAGTATTAGGTTTCTTCTTATTTATTATAATACTAAGTACACTCTCCGATTAACTTTGTAATTACAGAGGCTTGAACTTGAAGCTTACACAATGCCTTATTTATTTATTTTTTTGTGGTCTACAATTATAAGACTCTTGACTAAGTTAAGTTGGTTTTCGAGTTGTGCTGTAATATATGGGGATGGGGCATCCCTGTTTTGATGAATGGGGTGGAGTATTTATTGAAAAGATATTTTTGAATTAGACTTGTGTGATTGTTTATATTCATGGTTGTCCAAAGCTTTGTATATTTTTTAGGCCACTCGAATATGGCGAGATCATGCCCCATTGTTAGGGGTGTAACTTTGGCCCGCGGCTCTTGGCTTGGCACTGTAGCGGCCTGATATGTCTTACACCTGAGCTCGGAAATCTTAGGAACGGACCTGGGCTACCTTCTCAAGCCCGTGGATCGACCTGCCTCGAGGCCCGTCCCTTTTGGCCAGAATATTAATATATAATAAGTAAATTATAAACTAATATTAATATAAAATGAGTAAACTATAAACTTATAATAAATTAATAAACTATAAACATATAATAAACTAATAAACTTATAAACTATAAATTATAAACTTATAATAAACTATAAACACATTATAAACTAATAAACTTATAAATTTATAATAAACTATCAACTTATAATAATATAATAAACTAATAAATAAACTTATAATAAATTATAAAATATAAATTTAATAATTTATAGTATTATATAACTCACAAAAAACAAAAAGCCGAACCTACCTGCCCTTTGCCTAGCCCAAGGCCCAAGCATGAGGCCCAAGCTCAAGTACTCCTATACCTAGGCCTAGGCTTATTCGCTTTCAAAAAAGTTTGGTTCAAATTTTGGCGAGAGGCCACCAAGTTTGGGCTGAGCTTGGTTCGCTCGAGCAATGGTTAGACCAGGTCATTTTTGCACCTCTACCCACTATACAGGTAAAGTCCTTATAAGAGTAGAGCGTGACACTAAACTTTACCTAAGAAATCGATTCACCCACTATTGCTACTATTAGTTGTCATTGGAGCACTTTAGACTTATGTTATCTTATGCAAGATGGTGTTCATACTGCTTTTGAATAACAATGATCTAAGAAGCAATTTGTACTTTTGCGGGGTTACAAATTGAGAATACAACTCAGGAGACACATTAGATGCACAAATTTTTGTTTGGAAAATTTTATATGTATTATTTTTGGGGCAAATAACAACTTCTCTAATGAATTAATTAGAGGTGTATAATGATTTTTGTATAGAATTGGCATAATTGAAAAGTAAAGGGTTGGGATTTTAATTTTTTTACAACTCTCAAAAGATGTTTCAGAGAGAATTGATAGAAAGGCGGCATCAGGGAAAAATTATAATTTATATTCGTTTGGACTAACATTGAACACATAAATAAAAAATGAAAAAAAAACTGTTCCAAACGAAAGCTTGAAGCGGTTTAAAATCGTGAGTAAATGAACAAACTTTAGAATTTTGAGTTTAAAAAACTAAAACAGTAAAAAACCCAACTTACCAAACGAGTCTTTAGTTTTTGACCATTTTCTGTGGAAATAGCCGTAAGGATATCAAGACGAAAAGGTTGACCTACAATTGACATCCACTATAAAATTGGCCAATGAAAGGATCAGACGGTATAGAAAGTTCCAATCATGAAATCTCTCAGGTCGTGGATCCCACTCTCCTCTTTTGATCGACACGCGTCACGAATCGCCGCTTCAAAAAAAAACAGTCACTACCTTGTAGAATGAGAGTAACAACACGTTAACATGTTAATTTAGGTCGTTATTGGCATCTCAAGCTTTTTTATTTTTTAGTTAGGAATGTAAAGAAAATTAAAATAACTCGTTTGTTAAAGAAGTAGATTTTTTAAAATTTTAAAAATTAAATTAAAATAGTAATTTTTATAATATTTTGTAAATTATTATTTTATTTTAAAAAATAATAATATCCTTAATTAATAACTTATCAAACTATATGTAATAATTATTATTAATTATATAGGAGGAAAATATTATTTAATTTGAATAAAAAAGTAAAAAAATTATTTTTCACCTAATAAATTAATTTTAAAAACTAACTTAAGAATTAATTTTACAAGGAAATTTCAAATTTGATTATTTTTTACTTATCCAACGAATTGCAATGAGAGAAATAAAAAAAACATAAAAATATTAATTAAAAAGCATTAAATATTAAAAATTAAAAAAATAAGCCCATTATAGTATTATTCCAAATTTAGCCTTAGTGTATTTAGACTAGTACATGGACGTTATATTCACATATTTTTTAAAAATGACCTTTTATTAATGGAAGTTATTCATTAAGTCGAAAATACAATATTAATATGTTAATATTGTTTGATTAATTAAATACATATGCATCACGTGTTATATTAAATACACTATCTTGTGTTTATAGGCTTTTGACTTTTGGCTTTTTTTGGTTAAAAAATAAATACAAAAAAATATTTTAAAAAATAAATTAATTATAATGAGAGATTAAATAAGTAAATTTTTAAAAATATTTTTAAGCAAAAATTCTTCAAAAGAAGCTGGGCCAAATAGAGACTCAATATAAAAATCTATTTATTGACTTATTTTGATATTTTCTTAATATTTTTATATTTTATTTTAAAATTTTATTTTTTTAGTTGTTCTAAAAAAAAGAATTTAAAAAGTTTTTAATCAAACAATAAAGAAATTAATAAAAATAAAAATAAATTAAATAAAATAATTTATCCACTTCCTTTGGCTAAAATACGAGAAAACGGTAGCAATTGGAGAACTTCAACGAAAAAAAAGAGGGAAGAAAGCAGCCTACCCTCTCTCTCTCTCTCTGTTCTCTTTATCTCTCTCTAGAGTTGCAGAATCGAAGCTGTGAGTAGTCTCCGAATCAAAACCAGGTAGAGACCATTTCCAACAATACTACTCGAACAATCTCCGACTTTTCACGTGTTTTTCTTTTCTATCCCCAACTTATATGTGTATGAATGTAAGTTCTGGTATTTGTTTGTATGTTTACTATCTTGGTGTATGCAAGAAGAGGCCTAGGGTTTTATTTTCGGTTTCTTGTGGCTGATCATGGCTTTCGATTAGTATGATCTTTGCAAAACTTCGAATTTAAGTTTCATTTGGGTTGTGTTATTGATGTTTGATTATGGAATTGTCAGTATCAACTCTGTTTTTCTGTCATTTTGTACAACCCCAACCCTTAAAGAAACAGCTCTTGCTTTTTTGTTCCTGTTTTTTTGCATCTTTAGGCTCTGTTTGGGCTATCTAAAAAGATAGCTTTTTTACACACAAAAAAACCCAGCTTTTAAAGAGCGTTCCAAATTCCTTAGCTCCCTACTAGACGAGATCCAAAACTTTCCCCCGCCTTCTTCACTGCCCCCTTATTTGAATCCTCCAATTTTTCTCTAAAAGCTTCATCACAATGTCTTTGTAACCTTCACAGGTAACTCCCAAGTAACCACTCAGGCCTTTTATTTTTCTAAGAACCTAAACTGGCAGTTCATCCTTCGCTATTTCCACGTAGAAACAGTGAACAGAACAATTGAAACTCTACATGCGTAGTGATTTTAGGGGTTTTGGTTGGGATTTAAAGTTGAACCTTCTTCAACTTTCTTCTTGACGTGATTTTCTTTTGCTTCTTGTACATAGCCCATGCTCCTCCTCCTCCTCTTCCTCCTCTTCCTCCTCCTTTTAACCTCAGTGCTGACTCGCTGCCGCAACTGGGGCTTCCAAATTTTGAGTGTTCCGAGTCTTTAGACTTAATGAGTCACGAACTCAAACTCGCTCACTTAAGAAAATCAGGCCCCAGGGTTGCAACGAGCTTGTGAACCCTTCTGTTGAGCACTTATTCTGGATATTAATGACATCCTTATTGAGCTTGCCACCTTCCTTGATTGAACCTTTCCTGGATCAACAGATAGGCCAAGATCTAAAAGAGGACTTTTATCAATCCAAAGCATTTGATAGGATTGAGTGTGGGGTTTATGCTTAAGTTTCATTCTGGTGACACCTATCACTGATATTAGATTCATTAGACATTCTCTGTCAATGAAAATTTTGCAAACTTTTCGCGCTTAAGTTTCAACATGTTGACACCTAATACAAGTATTGGATTTATTGGACATCCTTTCTCAATGATAATTTTGCGGACTTTGGTGGTTCATCTAAGAATAGCATGAAAATTATTGGTGCATTTCACTCCTTTAAGCGATTGATCGGCGCTGTGGATTGGACTGGACAAAGGGAGTTGGTGGGATTGGTTTTTTTTTTGGGGGGAGGGGGGGATAAACTGGGTAGGGTCTAATTGTGGAGTGGGTTGGCTTTGGGTCACGAAAAGGTGTTTGGCATTTTTTTTAAGGCTGCTGTTTTTGTTTCCTTAAGATGGGTCAAAGGGGTGTGGGTTGGTTTTGGGTTAGAATAGGTTTGGGCGGGCTGGAAGAGCCAAGCTTTGGGTGGATCAGGTTTTGGTTTCAAGTTAAGGGAAATTGTAGTTTTGGGCTGAGCCTAAATTTGGGTCACGGCTAGTTATAGGTCGGTTAATGGTCGGAGATCAAGTTGTTGTGGGTTAAGAAAATTATGGATTTGCGGCTAAAAAAGGAAGGGTTGATTTTTGAATAGTGTTAAGCGAAAATATTTTTGGGGTTGAACTCTGGGTTTTCTTTTCTCACGATTTGTGTGTGTGTGTGTGTGTGTGTGAGAGATAGAGAGAGAGAGAGAGAGAGCGCGAGAGAGAGATGCTGTTAACAGGTGCTGACTAGGCTTATTGGTGATCAAAGAGTCCTTTTTAGATGAGATATGAGGCGACAATTAATCGGAGGGCTATGATTGGAAGAGGTTCAAATAACTGATTTTGTCGAGTTGCGAGGGGTCTTCGATCGCAATGGCAATAAGGCTTTGTAGATTTGGTTTCGATGCAAAAATTGACGAGGGCGACAAAGAAGGATGATGCGGTGACGGTTGACATTGGTGTTGGGGATGGATGGTTGTCGAAATATGGTCGTCGAGGGTACAACATTGAAGTTGTACCCTCGGCTTGAAGAGAAGAGGGTACAACATTGAAGTTGCAATGGGATTTGTCTTGTTGCTAGGGTTTTGGCGAAGCTTCTTCGGGTTGCAATGCGTATGATGGGCATTTAGAGAGATGAAGGGTGAGAGAAATAGAGAACAAGAGATAGAAATATGTGATCTTGCCCTCTTGTATTAAGTCTCCTCCTATCGATAGAGATGTCTTCTTTCCCTTCGGTTTGCTTATGGATGAGAAAGGGAAAGAAAGGTAGTGCAAAAGAGAAAAAACTCTAAAACAAGATCGCAATCTTAACCCAAATTATTGTTCAATACCAGCCGATACATAGCCGTATCACCATTGTATCGGTATCACTAATATTGATACTGCAATTTAAAATCCTGCTGAAACCCTAATTTTGACAAGGAAACTAGAATTCTAGTGAAAAAAAACAAAATAAAAATTTAAATTAAAGATAAATTGGAATCTAAAATTAAAAAGAAACAAGTAAAAATCCTAATTAAATCGATAATTAAAATGAAATAATTAAAAGAACTACTTATTAAATTCTCGCAAAAGTTGTAATGCAATCCGCAAGTGTTCTTTGTGTGCCTCTCTTGACGGCGAATAGATCAAAATATTGTCCACGAACATAACTACGAACCTATCGAGATAAGGATGGAAGATTCGATTCATCAAATCCATAAACGTCGTCGGAGCATTTGTCAAACCAAAAAGCATGACCAAGAATTCATAGTATCAATAACGTGTGCGGAAAGCCGTCTTCGCAATGACCTTCTCCTTTATTCTCAACTGGTGGTAGCTTGATCTTAAGTCGATTTTGGAGAAGCAACCCGCACCCCTTAATTATCAAACAAGTCTTCGATTTTTGGCATTGGATACTTGTTCTTCACAGTCACTCGATTAAAATTTCGATAATCGATACAAAAATGCAAGGATCCATCTTTCTTCTTGGCAAACAATGTCGGAGCTCCCCACGATGAAGTGCTTGAGCGGATGAAACCCTTGTCTAGCAACTCTTGAGGTTGTAACTTCAATCTTTGTAACTCGGCCGGCGCAAAACGGTAAGGCGACATAGAAATAGGCGTGATTCTCGAAATAAGATCAATAGAGAATTCGACTTCTCGTCGTGGCAGTAGCTCAAACAAATCATCGGGAAACACGCCGGGAAACTCATAAGCGACGCGAGGGAGTTCTCCTTGGTTAGTATCAACCTTAGTCATCAAAAGGGCATAGAAAAGAAAGTTAAGACTTCCGCGACTTTTCAAATCGTAAGGCAAGGGCATCGATCCATCATCTTGATCTCCCAAAAAGCAAAAACAATCACCCTTAGGTGTACAAACCGACACTTGACATCGATCACAATCTATATGCGCACGATAAGTGGTTAACCAATCCATCCAAATGATGATATCGAAGGTGGTTATATCAAGAACAATGAAATCAAACGCTTGGCGGCGATCGGCGATTTCAATCTTACAAGATCTATATATTCTTTTTAACACAGCCCTCCCACTAACCGGGATTTCTACACAAAACGTTACCCAAAGCATCTACCTTTAAACCCAATGCCAACGAGAATGAAGATGAAATAAACGAATGTGATCTTGTTGTGTCGATGAGAACACGGGCTCATTGATTGTACACTAGGAAGGTACCTCGTATGGCGATTGTGGCGGTAGCGTCTGGAACATCGGGTGCCTTTAAAGTACGCGACTTTGAAAGTGCATAGGCTCGCCCTTGCGTTTCTTGATTCTGACCACTACAACCTTGTGTTCCTAGTTATTGCACTGACTGAATCAATGTAGCCCCCTCTACGACTCTGGATGTCTGGGTTGCTGGCAGCTGCTGCGATTGCCTAAAACCTTTTTGTCCCTTTGTGGATTGAACCCACTGTGAACCTGCCACACTCCGAGTATTCCCTTCCCGAGGGCAATAACGACGCTCGTATCTCATTTGACCGCACTGGAAGCAAATAAGGGGGCCTATCCTCTGAGGCTGAAATGGTGTCGGGCTCTGTGACTATCCCCTCTATGGGCAGTCAGTAGCACTGTGACCTGGCTGTCGGCATCAAAAGCTGATGATCTCTCTATACTCTGATCGTCCTAAAGAAACCACAAAAGGTGATGGAGGCGAAAGTGGCTGCTGATAAGATCCCGAAAGAAAAGAATTAGGACCAAACTGTCTCTGTCTCTTCGAATGGTGCCCCTCAGATTGTGCGCTCGCCCCTCCTTGCTGAGTCTTAACTTCCCTAGACTTGCGAGTTTCTTGAAGTGTGATCTCGACTGTGATGGCCGACTCCACTGACTCCCTAAAAACACGCATCCTTAGTGTTGCTGCTCTATCTCTAATGGTGGGTTTGAGGCCTCGCTCAAACCTCTTAGCACACAACTCATCGGTAGCCACTATCTCTTACGCGAAACGAGATAAACTTGTAAACTTGGTCTCATACTGGACCGGTGTCATCCCTCCTTAAGTAAAGGAAAGAAACTCCTATTTGTAAACTTCCCTTGAAGATTCTAAAAAGTACTTCTCAAGGTACACCCTCGTAAACGCTGCCCAAGTACCCTCAACTGTGGTTCGTGCAGACTTCCACCATTCATGGGCATCCCCTCTAAGCTGAAAAGCAGCAAAGGCCACTCTCAAGTCATCTTCCACAATTTGTTGGGTATTGAGAATCCGTGTAACAAGTTCCACCCACTCCGTGGCAACCTTAGGATCTGGGTCTCTAGTAAACGTTGGAGAGTCTAACCATTGGAATTCCCTCATCACAGAAGTAGCCCTAGGTTAAAAAACTTTGGCTCCTCCCCAACCTTCCTCTATGAGCTATCGCATGGTATTAACCATCTCCCGCATAAGATCGACCCCTCCCACTTGTTCTTGAGGGGCATTCACATCCCCACTTTTCGGAACAGGTGCAAAATCATGACCCTGACCTCGGCCTTACCTCGGAGGCATAATTCTATATAAAAAGATTTAGAAAACTAATCAATACAAGGGTAAAACATAACGTCATGTTTCTAATAAAGTTCTAGTTTAATCAGGTTATCATTCAACACTTAGGGATCACATTAACAAATCTCACGTAACGTTGAGTACTAATAGGAGTGACACGTCAATCTGAGTAATTCATTTAGATTTCTCATAAAAAATAACGTCGGCCAAACGCATTTCTAACTTGACCTCCAAATTAGTCGACCAGACGCCCAAGGGCAAGATACGCCATTCCCAAGGTTCAACCTCCATGCTTACGTATGACACATAACACAAAAGTATCGAATTCTATCATATTCTCATCATTTAAGCATGCTAACATATGCATGTCAAACACAAACACCAATTCTCAAACAGTGGCACAACCACTTCCCACGGCTCAAAGGTTTTTGAACCTAGAGTTTTGATACCATTATGTCACACTCCAAAATCCAAAACATGGAAATCCAAGAAGAGAGAGAAAGAAATGTTCAAGAAAACCAAGATATCATCACCCTTCCAGTAAAAACTTTTCTTAAACCAAAAATAATCATGAGGTAAGGATGAGATATTTGAAAAATAGACTTTGAGGGCTTCAATTTGAGCACAAGAACGATCCAAAAAGGATTTGAGATGAAAAAGATACGCCGATTTTAAAACAGGGGCAAAAGTTTGAAAATCAAAGAAATGGTCTGCTAGACAGACTGCTCGATTGGTCTATAGACCGATCGATCGATCTGCTGTTGTTCGCAGCTCCTCGAACCTGCAACAAAAAACTACGGCCGCGCCAAGACCACTCAATGGATCGCTCGATCGGTCTGGCACCTGAGAAATATTTTTGATGTTTTGAAGATCCAACACTCATCCAAACTTGTTTTCATGCAAAGAGTATGTACTAGGGCCTTAGGAAAACATTGAATTTGATACGATGGAACCCCAAAACTCTTAAACAAAAGGATTTAACATAAACATTCACCCCAAACACGAGGATTCATCAAAATTATAATCCAAAAAGCCTCTCTTTAAGGTGCATATTATCAACATACATTAAATAACATGAGAATTTGGCCTTAAGGCCTTATATCACTTAAGTTTTTAGTTGCAAGACATATAATTGGTAATTATATGAAAACATTAACACAAACCAATTCCCTGAAATTAGCTTTCCTAAGAAACTCAAATCATAAATTCATATCATTCAAAATCCTCTCTACGGGTTTGAAAACCGTAAATAGTTAGGTTACTTATATCATCAATTGACACATTCTAACTATAGATTTAGTTAGGTACCGACTTGCCACACTAGGTAACAATCAATAATTATAAACTCCTATATGTTGCCCTTACTACTGAGCCACTTTAAGGTACCGATAGGCAACCCATTATATAGATTTTATAATTTACCACACAATCGCACTCCTTTACGGTTCAATTGAAGGGTAGGGCACCTTTACACTCTTTTATGGCTTAATCGAAAGGTAGGACACTCCTGCATTCTTTTACGGGATTAACCGAAGGGTAGGGCCCCAATCTTACGCAAGTTTCTAGTTTTTCACCGAAGAGTTAGTCAAACCCACTTTATCCACATTAAATTGTTCCGGTACATTAGCTAAAGCATTTTATTCATTAAAACATAATCATGTGTGCATAACCTCTATCTCAAGGATTTATATCCACAACATTCAATAAATTCATCCAAATCTAAAACTTGTTTTGAATTTCATATTCTCAATCATATAACTAATCTCATTTATCTACCAAAAAACATTTTTCATGCTTTTCATCAAAAAATTAGGTTTTCCGCACTCCAAACAAATCTCATGGCATTTTAATAGAAAATAAAACACCTAATTACACATTTGTCACAAAGATCCAAAAACAATTTAGAATCTTACCTCAGAGAGTTAAAAACTCGAAGCTCGAACACACTCGAAAAACTCGAACTTGCTGAATCAAATTTTTGCTTAGTTGTACGTGTAGCCCTTGCTGAGTAGAGCAACATTTCTTCTTGTAGTTTGGCCTAACTCCAAGTCTTGAGTCTCCAAAATGAGGGAGAAAGAATGAGAAATCAAGCTCCTCTCATGAAGGAAAAAGAGAGAGAGAGAGAGAGAGATAGAATCGGGTTTGGGGGGGGGGGGGGGG
>JAOTRH010067896.1:0-17183 GCA_034768845.1 Heliamphora exappendiculata | reverse complement strand
CCCCCCCCCCAATCGGAAAGCTTCTCCAAGGCGCTTGGCACAAAAACCCACCCCACTTCTCCCATGCATATAGCCCATGTATGTATACATAACACTCCCACATGCGTCCATGATTCATTTGATTCACATATATGTATTTACACCATTGCAATTAATATTTCATATTTATCAAATTAAAATTTCCTCTCTCGAAAATTTTGAAAATTTTAAAATTATACCCGAATTAAATTTCTCGGGTCTCCACGCACACCGACAGGTCCAACAAAGCTTGTTAAAAAGTCACCGGACCCATTGGCCATATACCCACATGAAATGCACAATGCCAAAATAATATACAACACGTGTCAAACAAACACATCGTCATTTAATTACATAATTAAAAACATAACTGGATCTCACGGGTTTGCCACGCCTAAGGCTGTCTCATAAAACGTAACTGCCACGCTGTCTTGGCGGCCTTAGCGCTCTGGGACTGACCACGCACAGACATGTCTCAACAAATAACCGCCAAGTCAAAGTGCTAGTCACGCTCTTGTGTGCCACGCCACTGGGCCTGTCTGCTGAAGGGTCTTAGCTGCCTAGACCATGTTAGTGCCCGCTTATGTCCGCCAAACCCATTGATTGTATTAACCCACAAGCCATATAAAATACTCACATCCATGCACTAAGTGTTGTGCCCTCACGTGCCAAGCATTAAGTTATTCTTGTCTAAGGGTCGAGTCACAATCAAAGTTGCCACAATAAAGTCACCTCCAATGTAGGCATACCTTCCTCATGTCTTTCGCCATTTAGGGTTGGTATGGGTGCAAGGTGCCACCACATGCCCCCCGTGACACACAAGCTAGGGTGCTAACATCTACCATGGTGGGCCTTTGTTTGCCAGCTTAGTTATTTAATGTGGGTTGAATTTAATGGTTTTAGTTGGTTTGAAGAATAGTCAAAGTATTTGGTCTTACTTGGCCACCATTTTTTCTCCTTCCTTCTAAACTAGTCATCATATACATTTTGTGAAGCCCTTAGGTCTGGTTGCCAATAATTAGGTGTGATTGCATAAGCCTTTTGTTTGATCGGGATTAAGAGGGGGACTCTTTTTGATCCAGCAAAAAAATCCTGCATCACATCATCCATACTAGTTTGCTTCACATTCCTGTACCTTTAGGCCCCCTGTTTGATACCCATTCTAGGCCTCCGAATTGGACTAATAATCCCGTGGGGGACTAGCAAACCCAAAGGAGACTTGGTACTGTTTTATAGCTGAATTTCCTAAAATGGCCTTGCTAGTTTCATTTTCATTTAATGGGAGGATAAAATTGAAAAATAATAAATTTAATTGAATCCTACGTGTGCAAATCAAGCAAGTTGTAGTTTATCCATTACTCAATCCAATGTAAACCAAACATGGGAATAACTAATCCAACCTCATTATTAATCCGACCTCATTCACAATCCTTATCTCAATTTCACCTCATTGTTAATCTCACTCAACCAACATTTGTTATGAAACGAGTCCTTAGGGTTTTTGGGGTCTACTCCAATTGTTGTTTAAATATACTATTTTTTAATTACCAAAAAATTATAAACAAGGTTCACTCATCAAGGTCTATGCTTGATTTTGAAGGCCATTACTAGAAAATAAGTACTCATCTCTCTATATATATTAATAATGTAAAAGAAAATTATATTCAATAAACAATGACAAGTAGTGAATACACAGAGAGAAGATTTGGGTGGCATTAGGGGTGTAATTTTGGCCCGCCTCAAGTCCGATGGGCTCCTGCCAAATTTCGGGCCGGGCCGGGTTTTTTTCAGAGGGGTAGGCCTAAGCCTGGTCCTAGTTGTATACAGGCCTGGGCTCGGGCTCAAGCTCAAGCTTCAGGCTAGGCCATGGGTGGGCTTTTTGAAAAAAAATGTTTTTTTTTGGTTTTTTGAATTGTATTTAGTATATAAATTAGTTATTAGTTTATTACTTTAGTTTATATTATATTATTACTTATAAGTTATTAGAAGTTATTATTATTTATAAATTATACCTTATGAGTTATTACTTATTAGTTATTAACTTGTTATAAACTAAAGTTTATTTATAGTTTATAAGTTATTAGTTACTTATTTACAAGTTATTAATTATAAGTTATTAATTATTATTAGTTTATTACTTATAAGTTATTACTATTAGTTATTAGTTTATAAGTAATTATAAGCTATTATTATTTTTAAGTTATTAGTTATTATTACTTTAGTTTATGCTTTATATATTACTTTAGTTTTTAAGTTATTAATTATTAGTTGTCTTATTAGTTTATAAGTTATTATTACTTATAATTTATTAGTTATTATAAACTAAAGTTTATATATTACTTTATAGTTTATAAGTTATTATAACTTATAAGTTATTAGTTATTATTACTTTAGTTTATACTTTATATATTACTTTAGTTTATAAGTTATTAGTTATTGTTTATAAGTTATTATTACTTTAGTTTATGCTTTATATATTATTTTAGTTTATAAGTTATTAATTATTAGTTATTATAAGTTATTATTATTAGTTATTATCAGTTATTAACTTATTATATTATGAGTTTTTACTTATTACTTAGTTATTACTTTACTCATTATATATTAGTTTATAAATTAAATTATAAACTAATATTTATAATACAATGAGATTGAACACTTCAAATAATTAAATGCAATATAAAATTTTATTATTTAAAATGTAATTATTTACATTATAACTTACAACTTTACAAGTATAACTTTCTAAAAAAAAAAGAGAGAAATTGCATCACTATAGGGTCAAATACATCCCAACTAAGTTGGCATTTACAAGCCTAACAATCATTTGCATTATTTTCTACTTAAAAAAAAATACATTTAATCTTAAGGAATAAGGATGTAAACAAATAAAATGTAAAATTACAAATGTAAGAAAATAAAATTTATAGATCCAAAATAAAAAATTTAGTCTAAGCCAGTCAATTCTTTAAGACCTTCAAATGTAATAATCTCCAAGTCCGCTTGTAGTCTTTCCTTTTCGTCGAAGTGTTGTTGCCTTGATGATGCGTACAGTGTGTCGCGAGTGATCATCAATGCCTCCACCATCTCCAGCTTCAGTCTGGATTTATTGTCGCTTATGACCCGTCCACCTGCACTAAATGTTCTCCGAAATAACTGTAGAGACGGTAATTGCTATTATATCACGAACTATCGCGGGCAAGACTCGCCACGATAGCTCATGTTGTTTTCAATATTCTAAAATATTACATGTAACGTTCCATCTAATTTCTACATCATATGATAATTTTTTAATTTTTAAATTTTCTTCATTACATAGTTTTCTATAAATATCTAGTCTTTTTGCACTACTATTTATTATTTTTGCGGCTTGTCTAACTCTATTAAAAGATTTATTATTTTCATTAAGCCCTTCTTTAACGATTAGATTTAAAATGTGTAGAACAACGAACATGAAATAATGAATCACCAAATGAAAGTTGTAAATTACGTTTTAGATAGTGAACACATTCATTGCAATAAGAAGTATTATTTAAAGTAATAGAAAATATTTTATGATTAATGCCCCACGTACATATTTGTTGTCTAATATCTATACCTAAACTATGACCGATGTAGGAGAGTTTTATAGGTTTAAATGAAAAAATTCATCAATTTAAATTCAATTAATTATCTATAAAATGTGCAGTAAGGTATTGATATTCTACACCTTGTTTTGCTATCCATAAATCAGAGGTTAAACAAATTTTACTTTTTATATTTTTTAATAAATTTCCTAATTTAATTTTAATTGCTTCAAATTTTTACAAAATTTTCTTTCTAGTAGTATTTTTAGAAAAACTTTGAAATTGAGGCGTAAATGCCCCATGTACTAACTCTTTAAATTTGGGTTCTCCTCTCATTGTAAATGAATGTTCCCTTTTACAATATAATCAACTACCATTTCTTATGCCCGTAAATGATCATAAGAAAAAATAGCTATGTTACTAGTTGAACCCCTATCTATTTGTATTTGTGTGTTCAAAAGAGGTGCATTTCTAATGTGTATCTTGGAATGTCTATGCAAATGGCTAGTGCTACCCGATGTGTTACCGCTAAGAAGTTTACTACAAATTTTACATTTTGTTTTAATTATTATGGTGCCATCAAGTTTATTTTCAACAAAATTTTCAAAAAATTCCCACACGTTGGAGATTTTTACGGTGCCATCAGGGAAGGCCCTGTCCTAGACCTAGGGTACTTGGGCTTGGGCTTGCTTCGGGCTCGGGCCAGGCCTGGGCAGCCCATGGGCCATAGGCCAAAATTACACCCCCAAGTGGCATATACCCATTATACGATTATTACGCATCCCTCTTCTCAATATTGCTTGCTACAATCAAGGAGATTGCCTCTCTTATTATTCTTCAATTTTCTCTTCATAGATGGCTTGCTAGACCAGCGAATAGAGTGTTCTGCCATAAATGGTCTAAATGGGTCAAAAGAGAAAAGTTCATTTATACAGCCTGTTAGGTGTGTGCCAAGTGACCATGGGAGGTGCTGCTGGAAGTGGCTAGATCAAGAAAAAACTGAATACCCAGTTTTCGTAGAGCGTGATCCTCTTATTTTTAGTTTTCTCACACAATGTGTACTATTAAACCTGATACACACTTACTTTTTAGGCATTCATTACAGTTCGATAAGTTTTAATTGCTCATTGTGTTCGTTTGGGTTTGTGAACATGGTACATTGGTTTGAAGAAATTAATGTTTGTGTACGATATGAAATATCATGCAATTTTTCTTTCAAACTTTAAGAAAGACCACACTGTGGATTTGTTGGTTGTTTTATAATTTCAATGCCTCTGCTTGGTATATTCATAATATAATGATAGAAATACAGTCTCCTATCCCTGTTCAGTTTTCTAAAATGTTGAAGTGGCTAATTCGATGGCCTATGTTTTTGATGTTTGACATCAGGTGATACATGTTACGTATGCTGATCTCATCAGCAAAAGCTGGAGGAAATAATCTGTTGGTGCCTCACTGTAGCATGAAAAGTAAGTTGCCATAAATTTCTTTGGGAAGTATCTTTTTGGTTTCAAACCTTGGGAAGATGTTTACTGGAGAGGTCAGAAAGGTCTCACGTGAAGACATACAACTGGTATGCTGTTGAATTGAATTTTGCAAATGACAACTGTAATATTTGTCTTTGGTCCATGCTGGGGAGTAAGCTAACTACTGGTTCCATATACATGAGAAGGCTTAGTGGGAAAATTATCTAGCACCTTTTTTCATTTCAGAAATTAACGAAAGGGAATCAATGACATAGTAAGCAATGGGGAAAAAATACACATGCATACTTGCATCCAAGCATTTATACCTGACTTACATCTTATTGGTTCTTAAACTCTCTCCGAACACTTAAATGCACTACATGTTAAATCTTTTGTTCAGTATAAATTATTTATTGAAAATCACAAATACAGATATGAGAGACGAATATGGATACGTGATGCAGAGACATGGAAATGGAAATTGGAAAATTTAAGGCATGACAGAATAGGAGCATGCTAAGGAATAAGTGTATAGGAATATTAACAATTTCTTCATTTTTTCGTTACGAATGCATTTGTAGTTTATGACATCAAATTAACTATAAATCATCTTCGACATTCTGTACATTGGGAAATAAGTATGAACAAAGAGTCTTAATACATTATTTTGAACTTATCATTGATTCCAAGCTCCGAAACATAGATATTGTACTTGGTACAAAACAGAACGGGTAAGTACAGATACCGTCGGGATATTATATATTTTCTTTTATATATATATATATATATATATTTTAGCATTGTATTTCATACACACACACACACTCACACACATATGTATGTATATGTAGCAACTTCAAAATTATTTTAGCAATAAATAGCAACATACAGAAAAATCAAGATTACATTTGTCTGTCTAGCATATGACAATCTGTGTTTGTTTTAACTTCTTATAGTAGTATATTTGCTTTTTAAACCCTTCAAATTATTTTATATAAAAGAGGCACCAAAGCTATTTATTTCGGTACCTTTGAAAGCTTTTAAAAATTTGTAAGGCCTGACGTATAAACTCATGTACCAATCCTGGACCCAAAACATACACTAACTGTACCAAAAAACAGAACTTAATTCAAAAGTACCTAATAAGTTTTTGGCGTACCAGGTACTCATGGTGCCGTGTTGGAGCCCTAGTCATACTTGATACTTGTATGCAACATTTTTAAAGTATTCGTGCTTCGTAGCTCACAAGATTCTTTCTTCAAAGTTGCAATTTTTTGTTTAGTATAGAGACCTGTGTCCACTTAGTGTTCAAATTGTGTTCGAATTGTAGCAATCTATTGTTACAAATAATATGACATATTTGGATTCGTGTTCAACAAGGACATATCACCTTTATCTGTACTTCTTAAGCATATTTTTTGTTTGATTGCAAATGTCTAAAATATTACCCTCCCCTCCTAAAAATGTAAAAAGAATCACCACAATACAAGCTTACAAATATCTGAAAAATTGGATTTTGAGATTAGAACTTAGTTATCCTTGTGGTTTGCCTTTCTGAAAATCCTGAATTCATCATGACTTTCTATAGAAAGCAGACATGTTTGCATCAACATAGGATTTTTGAGCTTTTGTGACGTTATGACAATATAGCATTTCATGATTTCTTGTGCAATATGCTATTTTCTAAAAGTTAACTTTAGGTAAGTCAATCAAGATTGTGTTGTCTTTTCTAGATGGATTACAAGTCTTAGACATAGATTAGTTGTCTCGTGCTGTGATACATGAAAATGCTCACCCTCTAGCGAATTACATTTTGGAATGTACAATTCGAAACATGATACACCTTCATTCCAAAACAGTAAATTTAGTGATCCAAAGCAATCCCCTCAAGTCTTTCCTATTTAGTTCCTTAACATTTTTCATAGGAGAAAAAATCCAATGTGATAATTTGGAAAAAAAAAAGAAAAAAAAAGAGGAGTTTTGACAAGACAAAATGTGAAATTGGTTGGTTTAAATGCTTTCTATATATGCGTTTTATATGAATAATCTAAAAAATAGTACTCTTTTTTATTGGGATGATTATCCCTTGAAATAAATTTATTATAATATTGTAAGCTGTAAAAGCCCACTTCTATCGTACCACAATTTAGGATAGGTGACATAACACGTTCCTGTTCTGGTTTCTCGTACCGGAATGATGCGCGTTCTAGGTAACATAGGCCTAATGTTCAATGCTTGGGTTTGCATCACATATTTATGGGAAATTTGGGTTGAGAAGAGATGAATGACTTGTGGATAAAAAGGAGATCTATAAGCTCACTGTTTAGTGTTTTTGGTTTTTTGTTTCTACAAAGTTCTCTGTTATGAAAAAGCTTCTTGCAAAAGAACGTCTGCTTGCTTAGTGATGTTGTCTTGAAGAAAGTAGGGAAAATGTTGACCAAGTATCATAAGCTTTTTAGGTTTGTCTTATCAAAACTAAATGTTTCTAGATTGTTCAGTTATGTCCACGTCAAAAATAGACCCGCATGTAGACTATCCATTGAGCAGCTTTAAAATTTTATAGAATACACATGGATCAAATGCAAACAAACAAATTATTAAAAAAAGGGTAAATTGCATTGAAAATACTGAAAACTCTCTCCAGGTTTTTAAAATTACACTGTCCTCCCTGTCAGTTTTGTCGGGAGACTACTGTTAACAGGAAATGAATTAAAACCAAAATTCAATACCCACAAATAACAACACTATAGAAATGATAACAGCCATGACCATAAAATGTGTGGTTTTAAACGTTTGACAATATTGTAATCAAACGTATATATAAAAGGAACAATCCTCAGTACATCCCATATTCCATGGGGGTTTGCAAAATAATACCCCAGCAGAAATTCCCGAACCAGATCTCCAATCCTCGTCTTTGTTTTTCTTCTTTTCCTCCTCTTTTGTGAATCTTCTTCGTCTTCTCTTCTCTTTCCCATTCAATGCTAACCCACCCCTCTCAAAGCCCTAATAAAGTCCCTCACCCCAATGCCGAGTTCTCCTTCATCGCCTCCCTCGAGAAATTCCTCAACTCAACCTCTAAGTTCTATAGATCTTGTACAGTTTCGAGTGATAATGCGGCTTCGGTGACAGCACCGTCGGCTCTTAGGGTGTATGTCTACAAAATGCCACCAAAATTCACACACGATGCGCTTTGTATGGTGGTGATGGTGGCGAGTGGTAGTGGTGGGTTGGAGGGTCGTGGTGGGTTGTCGTGGTAGAGTAAGAAAGATAGTGATTTAGTGTTCGGAAATCTTGGAGGAGGATGGTGGGGATAATGATGGAAATTTGAAAAATAATGAAACGAAATACCACCCAAATTCACATATGATCTGCTTTGGATGCTGGTGATGGTGGATGGTGGCTAGTTGTAGTGGTGTGTTTGGAGGGTCGTGGTGGCTGTGGTGGGTTGTCGTGGTAGAGTAAGGAAGATAGTGATTTAGCATTTGGAAATGTTGGAGGAGGATGGTGGGGATAATAATGCAAATTTGAGAATTACTTTATTATTTTATTTAATTATGTTTTGGTTTTTATTATTTGATTAAGGGTAATTTGGAAATGGATAATATAAATAAGGGTACATTTGGAAGTAAATGTAAATAAATAATTAGCATCAGCAAATTCTGTTAAGTTTTTTAACGGTCAACTGACAGAAGGGGGAATATAAAATACAAAAGTGAAACAGATGGGAGGACACTGTAAATTAAAAAATCTGAAGGAAGCTATTGGAATTTTCAATTTACTCAAAGGAGGTCAATGTAATTTCCCTTTAGAAAATCACCATTGTTTCTGTAATTTTCTAATTCTTTTGCAAAGCTTGTTAAAATTGGTCAAATGTTGTTAAACACACAAAACGTACCTCATTGGGAAGATGTATAAGCTTTTTAGCATCAATAATTGAGAGACCACAGTTCATATATCCTGTGCAGCCCATGCCTGTAAATTTATGTGTATGATGTAGTTCTATTATCCGAGGAATATAAATATTGAAAAAATAGAAGAAAGAATAAAGAACATCACTACTTTGTAGCATGTAAAATACTGTGTATTATTATTCTATCTAGTTTTGTTTCGTATTTTTTTGAAGATTTTTTAAATTACTTGGTTAGAATCAAGGGTCGTAGAATCCAGAAACATGACAAGTCAACTCAACCATCCAAATTTATCCATCATGAATGTTTTTATCTGTAATGGGGTTTCATTTTATGAGTGCCACAGACATTTATTTCTTGCTACATTCAAGGTCTTCTGTCAAATAGGCTGTTTTATTACCTTATTTATAGAATTTCTGTCTGTTCTCATAAGTAATCATTCCTGATCAGCTTTTTCTGTCTTTTTTTTAGGTGCAAAATCTTATAGAGCGATGCCTACAACTTTACATGAGCCAAAAAGAAGCCATGGATACTCTCTTGGATCGGGCAAAAATAGAGCCTGGTTTTACTGAACTAGGTAAACTGTGTCTCAATCAATTCATCATCTCATATATCTTTCCCATCATTGTAGCTAAGATGTGAGACTGGCATTAATGATGAGTAATTTCGATAACTTAATATGGCATAGTTTTCTTTCTCTTTTCCTTCTAAAGTTCTTGGGTTTTCCTTGGAGGCATTAGGGGCTTGTCACTTCACCAGCTATAGGTCTAAAGCTTTAACACAATTAAACTAGTAAAGTTCCATATAAATAATAATATTTTCAAGTAATTTAACATAATCCAATGGTGAATTAATGAGAATGAGTGTTTACTTTTAATATTTATTTTGCCATTGGAAACCCATCCGGTCGTTGCAAGCATAACGGCAACGGAATGTTCAATGTATATGCCTGGGGCTATTAGTGTGATGAGAGCCTTTTGGCTTTTATGGCTTTTATAATTATATATACATAGCACAAATAGCTGGTTCGCACATATGGTTGTCAAATCATGAATCCAATTGTAATACCAAAATAATAAATCGTGAATCGTAAGATTCACTTTGTTTATAATTTCTTATAAAATATAATTGTATACATGTATATACATATAAAATCCTATATATATAAGAAATGTAACATATGTTTCATCGGTCACTCTAAATTAATGTTGTTTATGTCTATGACCATACTAATATTTTTAAAAGATAAATACATAAATAAGTTTCATGCAGTATGCAGCGTACCAACATCAATTTCAAGTTTAGATTTCAAACTTCAAAGTTCAAGGACTTGCTACCGTAATCAAGATTTAAAACAACATCAATAAATATGATATTGAACTATCCAAACTCATAAACGGGCCAATTGATCATTATCAAAATAATCATTAGTTGCATCGAACAATCCTTCACTTCCAACTCTTCTTCTTCAATATCTTGTATCTCTTCCTCTTAATTGTCATCATCAACTTCAATAACTTGTCTACCTTTTTTATTCAAAGCTCTAAGCCCTACAAAAATAGTTACAAGTTTTGTATTGTAAGTTTTAACTTGAAATATGGATATTCATGAATCAAATGTAGTACCTCTTTTTCTTTTTTTGCTCCTCTCCCCCTCTTGGATTTTAAAATATTCACCAATATCCAACCATGCCGTATCCTCGAGTAAGAGGGGATCTTCTTTTTTAGCTACCCACTCATCGCCGGATTCTATATCCGATAGAGAAATAGGATTATAGGCATGTCCCTCTTCCATTGTCTTTTGGTATCTTGTTTCTAATTGGAGATTATACTCAGTAAACACAAGTGCATTAATTCTCTGTTGTTCCAACTAGTTCCTTTGCTTAGTATGCACCTATTAGAAAATTATTAACACAAAGTGCATTAGAATTTAAAATTTTTTAACTACTTGAATTATCAATTTTTCTTTCCATACTTGATCAAATGTATTCCAATTTCTCTGGCACATATAGCACGACAAGTCAAACTAAGGACATGAATGACAAGGCTTTGAAATTCTTTACAACCTCCTCCAAAAGAAGCCCGCCACAAGGATGCAAAATATTATAATTAATCACTTAGTAATTTAGTAAAACAAATGAATCTCTAAGATGATAAAAGTTAATAAATAACCTAGTTGTTTCTTGGATCGCATTTCAATGGCCATACATATCCCAAACATCTTCTTCGCCTTGTCAAATATATTTAGTTGCTTATCGACCTTTTCTCGCAAATTGGGAGTGGGGCACATCTTTTTAATTGCCTCTTAAAGTCCCATAGTGGAATTTCATATTCAAATAATAAGCAGCTCTATGAAGAGGCCTATGCAATTGCATATCCATCTCTTATCAATAATATCTGAATAAGTTTGTACCTTTCTTTTACATCTTTAATTTTTTTTGCTATTTGTTCCTTTGCTTTGTCCATTAGTTCATAAATATATCCCATAACAGGCTCAGCATACCAATTAACGAGTCTTTAAACCTTCACTAATGGAGCGTATTCTTCAAGCAATATTGGATTGTCAAGTTACTAGGTATTTATTTTAGGGATATTATTGTACTTTGGTTTTATTACATAAATAATAGTGGTAAAAGAGCTAATCCTACGTTGCTATCCCAACCCCGACCACGATAATTTTGTCTCTAACTTTATTCTCTATATCTCTATTTCTATAGTAATCTTAATATGGTATCAAAGCACGATCTCGTAAAGAAGATTTAGTCAATTTTTCTCCTTTCTTTTCTTCGTTTTTTTGTTTCTTTCTTCTTAATTCATCATTGTTCAAATAAAAAAAAAACGCTTGGTGATTTGTTTCCTTTTTATTGGATTGTTTGATGTGTTTTCCATTTCTTTTTTCATTTTTTAGAGTTTTTTGATTTTATTTTTCTGCAACTCACAATTGAGGATGGTCAGGCTTGAATCGATGGATGAGCATGCCTCCATGGGTGCCAACTATGATTTCAAAAGGCTTAACCAAGCTTTATTTGTAATTCTTGGTTGATACGCACGGTTAGGGGTTTCTCTTGCTCTCTAGGTCGCAGGTAGGGCTTGCAACACACGATCAGGCTTCTACTAAAATGAACTCGACCACATACGATTGCGCTTCTATTCGTTACACCGCTGTGGCTCTAAAGGCTTGACCACCCTTGTTTGTTGCTTCTTAGTTGTTTGTAGACTCCCACAAGTGGCATCTAGGGTTCGCCTTTTGTTTTGTGGATCTGCTGGTGGTGACTAGGGTTTGTAGCAGCTTATTTGGCCCTTTTTTGGATTGTCGTGATTTGGTACGAGTTGATGTACATATTCTAAGTATTCTTGGTCCTCTCATGTTTCAGTTCTCTTTTGTTTCGCATCTGTTGCAGAGTTCATTGATTCTTTTGGTCTGTTACTACTTGTTCTTGGTTATCCATGAGCCACTAGTAAAATTTCCAATGGTAATGAAGACACAAGGTTGACTTGTTTCGAGACTATTAGTGACAGTTCATCTCTTCAGATTAGCCCTGTTAAGTTGGATGCAGCCATTATTTGATTTGGTCTCATGCATGCAATTTAGGCATTGTTGCTCGTAATGTATCTGGGTATATTACTGGTGAAGCTAAACAGCCCACAATTGTGGGGTCTTCTCGCACACTGTGGATTGAGGACAATGCTCTTGTCATGTCATGGTTGCTACATTCTATGCGGCCTTCAATTAGTCGTAGTTTCTTACTTCTGGATATTGCACATAAGATTTAGTCAAGCGACGCTTGGACTTATTCTCATACTAGCAATGATGCTCAGTTTTATGGGCTGCGAAAGATGCTCCATGGATTCGATCAAAAGGACCAATCCCTGGCCCAATATTACGCTGAGTTGACTAATATGTGGAATGAGATTGATTATTATCAAGCTATACTTGTAATCAAATGTTGACCTTGCGGAGAACTATCTAATGTTGTACTAGACTAGCTACTGTATGGCGCAAAAAAGAGCTCATTAGGAGTCGTGGTTGGTGACTTTCAGTCAGTTTGTTCTACTGATGCTACTGCCTTTCAGAGGATGGTGGAAAAAGAGCATGTTTATGATTTTTTTTTGTTAGCCTAAACGTTAAGGATGATGCGGCGTGTTGGCGATACAGTATGTAGAACGTTTGGATAGGCAAGCAATGAATGGCATCAGTAGAAATCAATTGTCTCGGATTTGGAATTGCTTGAAATTTGAGTGGTTGAAGGAAATCGTGGTTCTAGTAAAGATCCATGGCTTGTCTATGGACTCTGATGGGTTTTGGGCAAGTTCGTCTAGGCCCTCAAACTGGCAATGTCGTTTTAGGAAAGTTTCATTAATAACTTTTTTATGTAAAGGGCATATTGCAATTCAGTCAACTATACGTTAATCATGGTATCTTAAATTATTCGTTTCTAAATTTCGTTCAAAACATTTCATTTTTAGTAAATTTTGTATTTTCTTATTTTTAGGCCTAATTTTATGTAGTTTCCTTAGTCAGCTATTCCGTAAACAAGTTAAAGTTATCGTTTATTATAAATAATTGTTGTAAGCCTTAGGGCTACTCAATTTTCTGATGATTAATGAATTATTGAGAGTTCTCTTAGTTGAAGAGTAAAGTAGTGATTTAGAGTTAAAGGATGAGAGAAAGAAAGAGAGAGAATCTTATTAGGAGAATAATGAGGATGACACTAATAAAGGGGTAAAAACACTGTTAATCTTACCGATAACGATGATACAGATGCTTTGATTTGTGTCATAGATTCCCGCAGCGAGTCTTGGATTATAGATACAGGGGCTTCCTTCCATGCTACTCCACGCATGGACATCTTTAACAATTATGTGCATGGTAATTTTAGCTGTGTATCTCGGGGATGACGAGGCCTACAGCACTTATTGGAAAGCATGATGTTCGGCTTAGACAAACGGCACACTGCTAAAATTGAAGGACGTCAGATGTGCCAAATCTGACTAGGAAGCTTATTTCAATGGGACGGCTGCTAGAAAGTGGAGTTGTGACATATTTCACAAGGGATTCATAGAACATGAGCAAAGGGTCACTGGTTTTAGCTCGTGGCAAGAAGGAAGGTGCCTTGTATGTGTTATTGGTTCGTATGGTAGCATATCAGTGGCGTTGACTGGAGTTTATGCTGGTACTTGGCACAGACAGCTCGGTCATAAGTAAAAAGAGAACGAAGGTGATGGTATCAAAAGGGAAGTGATTGGGGCTATATGCAATTTATTTGGACTTTTGTGAAGATTGTGTCTTCGAGAAACTGAAAAAGGTCACCTTTACTAAAATTGCAAGGACTCCAAAATTAGATCAAGTAGAATTGGTTCATACCGATGTGTGGGGGCCATCTCATATGTCTTCTCTTGGTGTTTCTCGATACTGTCACTTTTATTGACTATGCTACGAGGAATTTGTAGGTTTATTTTTGTAAACTACAAGGAATTTGTACGTTTATTTTTGTAAAAATAATTCTAATTTATTTGGAATATTCAAGAATTGGAAAGCTTTAGTTGAGAATGAAAGAATGAAACAGGGTTGAATTTGAAGTGTTCAAAATCAAATAAAGGCGGTGAATACTGCATGAGTTTTTAGAACTATTGTGCGGCTAATAGGATCAAAAGGATTATGACTGTTCCAATGAAGCCAAGGCAGAACGGGGTGGTAGAACGGATGAACAGAACAATCACGAGACATGTCAGGAGCATAAGGTTGCATGTCGAGTTACCAAAACGCTCTAGGTTGATGTTGTAATTACAACAGCTTATCTAATCAGTAGGGTATCTTAAGTACCTTTGGATGGTGGATTGCCAAAAGAAGCATGGACAGGAAAAACGCTAACTTTATCTCATTTGCGTATTTTCGGTTGTATTTCTTTTGTTCACGACTTCACGTAGAACATGATAAGAGAAGCAAACTTGACCCTAAGTCTAGAATGTGTCTTTGTTGGCTACAGGACTAATAACTATGGGTACAGACTTTTGGATTATGAAAATAGAGAAACAATTAAGAGTATTGATGTTATGTTCAACGAGTCAATTTTATTGAAAAACAAACAGGATCGAAAAGAGGTAACAACAAATGAATCAGACTTTGTTGAGTTTGAGGGGACATCTAATAGAGTTTTGAAACCTCGGGATGAAAACATACAGTTAGCTCCACAAACAGAAACACAGACTCCTCTACAGAGATCCACTAGAGTTAATAAACCTGTAGTGCATTATTCACTGTTGCTAAATGTTAAGAATAATGGAAAGCCGTACCCTAATGGGTAGGCGAGCTCTTATTTATAATCAATTTAGAGAACACTATTACAATCATACACCTACACACGCCAGATAATAATAATATAATAGTAATATAATAATAATAAGCTACTAACACCCCCCTCAAGCTGAAGCATATATATCTACCAATCCCAGCTTGTTATATAAATAGGAGACACGCGGACCCGGTAAAGATTTAGTAAAAATATCAACTACCTGTTCCCCTGTCGGGGTAGACCCAAATGTAACAATACCTTTCTGATATTCATCACGGATAAAGTGGCTGTCAATCTCAATGTGCTTCGTTCGCTCATGAAAAATTGAATTTGTGGCAATATAAATAGCGGATGTATTATCAACCCAGAGTCTAGCTGAGCCTTTAAGTGAAAAGTATAACTCTGTCAAAATCTGCTAAAGCCACATAATCTCAGCAGTTGCTAATGCCATAGCTCGGTACTCGACCTCAGCACTAGACCGGGATACCACAGTCTGCTTCTTACTCTTCCAGGAAATCAAATTCCCACAAACAAATATAGAGTAACCAGATGTGGATCTTCTATCAAACGTACATCCAGCCCAATCAGCATCAGAGTACCCTTCAATTCCCATATGACCATGATCAAAGAACTGGATTCCCTTACCTGAATTTTTGTGTAGGTACCGAAGAATACGTAACACTGCTTGCCAATGGGGAACACGGGGATCAGACAAAAACTGACTCACTACACTCACTAGATAAGCAATATCTGGACGAGTCATGATTGTAAGATAATTAAGCTATTCCACTGTATGCCAATATTGTTCAGGATTCGGAAGAATCGCTCCTTCTTTCGGCTCTAGCTTGACACTAGACTCCATAGGTGAGTTCACTCCTTTTGCATTCATATATCCTGCTCGTTCCAGAATATCAAAAATATACTTTCGTTGAGAAATAAACGCACCTTTAGCATTCCTGGTTACTTCAATACTCAGGAAGTATTGAAATTCACTAAGATCTTTGGTCTGAAACTTAGTGGCTAGAAATGATTTAAGCGCAACAATTCCTCCACTGTCACTACCGGTAATAACAATGTCATCCACATAGACAACAAGTAATATGCAACCCGCAGAGGTATGTCGAAAGAATAGAGTATGATCCTTTGCTGACTGTCGAAGATCAAATTCCTGGACAACTGTGCTGAAACGGCCAAACCAGGTCCTGGGAGACTGCTTCAAACCATATATTGAACGTCGTAGCCGACAGACATGGTTAGACCCCCCCTGAGCAACAAAGCCAGGTGGTTACTTCATATAAACTTCTTCCTCCAAATCACCATGCAGAAATGCATTTTTTACATCGAGCTGATACAATGGCCACTGATGGGAAGCAGCCAAAGACAAGAAGAGACGAACTGAGGCCATCTTTGCAACAGGGGAGAATGCATCAAAGTAGTCAAGACCATAGGTCTGAGCATATCCCTTGGCCATCAAACGGGTTTTCAATCTCTCAAAAGTGCCATCAGAATGAAGTTTGACAGCATAAACCCACTTACATCCAATAGCTGTCTTCCTAGGAGGAAGACGTACTAGGTCCCTCGTATGATTGGCCTAAAGGGCATTCATCTCCTCAATCATAGCCTGGCGCCAACCTGGATGAGAATGGGCATCTACAACAGAGCAAGGCAAAGTATGCTGATCAAGTGTAGTAATACCCTGCTGGACAGTAGCAGGCAATTCACAATATGACGAAGTGTATAAAGGATGATTCCGACAACTACGGTAAGACTTGCGTAAAGCAATAGGAGGATTACTTACCTGATCAGAGGCCGGATCAGCGAAGAGGAGACTGACTCAGGTAGAGGAGATGTGGTGGAACAATAGGAGAAGACTCATCAGAAATATCAACCTGAGTCCGGGGACCTGGAATCGGTGTCACTGGTAAATCGG
>JAOTRH010067885.1:0-18099 GCA_034768845.1 Heliamphora exappendiculata | reverse complement strand
AAAATATATATATATATATATATATATATATTAAAATACTCTTGGAATCACTTTTTCTGTAACAGAAAATATAGATATTAATTATCAAAAAAATATAAATATTTTAAAAATAATTTTAGAATTTTACTTTAAATTTAAAATAAATGAATCAAATTTATTCAATTAGGTAGGATTAGGACTCAAAATGCGTTCTATTGTTATATTATTAAAGTTGAGAGTTATTTTGTAATGTATTAAGCGATGCAATGCGATAGAGAGATAAGTGAAAACGGTTTTAAATCGTTTCAAAATATTTAGTTTTTATGTCTTTTTTTAACTTAATTTTTTAAAAATATATTTTAAAAGATTACTAACAAATGCATTTTATCTATTTTTGTTTAGGTTTTTTAGAAAAAATAAAAATAAAAACTGCAACCAAACAGGACCACTTTTAAGAGATTTAATTTTTTTAGGATAGTTTTTTTTTTGGTTAAAGTATCTAATATGTTCTTATTTTTAAATTTTTTTTATTGCTAAAAATGGAGTATGACTTTTAAATTAAGAGTATTATTATCATTTTACTCAAAGAAAAAGTTAATGTGTTTGGAATGTGTATAGATATTTTTTTGAAAAAAAAATAGTTATATTTTTTTTGAAGAAAAAAATAGTTAACTTTTTTTTAAAAAAATCAAACAATTTAGCTTAAAAGCTACCTTTTAAAATAAAAAATTCAGTTTTTTAAATAGTCCAAACAAGGCCTAAGTAAATTTGATCTATCTATTTTAAATTTTTTGTGAAATTTAGGAATTAATTTATAAGACCGTATTAATGTTGTTTTGGTAATGACAATTTTTGGAGCTTGTATTAATTTTGAAAAAGATAATTTTTTAAGGAGATGCTAATTATCTTTCATTTGATTGTTTTGTTAATAGGTAAATAATACATAGTAGGCCCTATTTTTAAAAGTGTGCTGATAATTTAAATTTTTTGATTTTATTAATTTATTAACCATTGTTCAATAGAAGAGAGCTAACACGATTCTTTTTTATTTTTTAAATATCTTGTTAATGACACAACGCATCGTGTCTTATGAGTCTAATTAGGCCAAAAATATTTTAATAGTAACACTTTTAGAAATAAAAGTTATTATTTTTATAAATATCAATATATTTTATACAAATTTCAATATATATTTTTATTGTCACTCTGAGAACTATTTTAAAAACACCAAAAATTGGAGATATCCTAAATAAAGATGTACCAAATAAACAATGATGTATTCTTGTTCATATTTAGGTACTTCTTGGTCCAATATTGGGGTGTTTGGCAAAATTTTTAGTTTTTGCTTTTAACTTTCTATTACTATTTTTAGTTATAAGTTATAATCTATTTCAAACACCGACAACTTCTGTTATAATTTTTAATTTTTTTTTCTTCTATTTTAGTTACAAATTATAATTTTTACCAAACACTCACAACTTCTGTTACAAGTTACAATTTATAAGTTACTATAAATAGCATTTTCAAACACCTCTGTGTTCCTTTTTCAAATTTACAATCCATGAATATGTTTTATATTTACCCAAGAGAAATGCTATTCACATTTCACTTTTAACTTCTCACACTTTGATTATTTTTTTCTTGGTTTAAGGAGTGAAAAATGTGGGATGAGATGGTCAAAATGGAGTGTCAGCATTAGAATTTTAAACTGCTATATCAAAATATGTATTTGTATTCGTAATACAATTATGTATTAATTAATATCGAATAATATCAACTGTTATAATAGAAAATATCAACAATGAGAGTTTAATATTATATTATACGTATATATCAGTCAATACAATACATAACAATCAAGATTTAAAACCTCTGAACTTAATATCATTAATGACTATAATTTTCTAAATAAATCAAGACAATTAAACTCACTAAAATAGAATTTCACGGAGCTTGTTTGCTTGCTTAATTTGCCGTATACATTCTTGTCACAAATTACAAAAATATGTATATATATAGTTCAAATCATTGAAGTAATTTTTTTTAAAAAGAAAAATGAGTTCAACTGGTTCGATCAAACCCTTAAAAGATTGAAGAAAAGCTCAACCCAATAAGATTTACATAGGTCAATCCTTAATTGATAGGTAAAATCATTACTCCAAAGCAGGTGTGTTTGTTGAGTGGAAGTATTTGATAGCCCATTTGGTATCATAATAAAGACAATCTAGTAGTATCATTACTCCATTGTTGGCCACTAAATCCAATGTTATTATTATTATCACTTATCCCTACTAAATCCAAAGTTATTATCACTTACCCCCTTTAAACTTTAAAGTGAAAAGGGAAACGAATTTGGACAAAAAGATATCATGCATTTGGCCCTAAAATGTATGAAATAAGCTTAACCTCTTGGCTACACAATCCAAATAGTAATTATTTGGTAATTTTAAAACACTACATGCCATCATTTATGCTATGTTTCAATTTAATTATATAACAAAAAAATATAGTGGATGGGATAATAATAACCCACCTTTATTGAATAGATAAAAGGCAAAAATAACTTATTTTAATATGTATCAGTGTTTTTATTTGTAAAAAACATTATATAAATAATGCTGCGTAGCATTCAAACATCACCTTAGCGCGACTGGACAGTGTATGAATTGAATAGTAATTAATAATTTTTCCGTTCCAAAAGCATTTTAGTGATGCTCCTTTATAAAATTCATCCCCTCCCCCTCTCTCTCCACTTATAAATAAGGTTTTTTCTGCTGATTTCGTCATTAACGTAGGTTTTACGCCAAATCGCATAAATTTTGTGTTCTTATATCATGATTGATCGTTTGTTCTGTAGATTGATTCGGTTGAGCCTGTTATATATTATTTACTTAATGAATATACATTACATATGAGTGTGTTAATTAATTTATATATACAATCAAAATAAATATATAATTGTAATAACTAATGTTAAAAGTACAAATTACTCTGATGGAAACTAATGATTATTATTGATGTCCAGAGAAAGATCTTAGCTTCAGACACTGTTCGAAGTTAGCTGTTGCCGAAGAGTCGGATTCAATAGGCGGCGAGGAAACCAACCAAGAAATGCCGAATGCCCTTGTCGTGATAAGACTCTTACTGATCATGGTTGGCCGGAAACTTTCTCGGAATCCAAACACATACTCGAGCGTCTTAGGGCTTCTCTGGTCGCTAATCTCTTTTAAGTAAGTTGTTTAATTCCATCAAAGCAATTAATCTGTAGTGACATTACTTGCGTGATACAATTGTTCAATTATATAGCGAAAAATATGATATAGAATATAGGTACATGTTGTGCCATAAATTGGAATTGTTTTCAAATATATTTTTATGATCGAATTTGTTCATTGTGTAGAGCTCGTCGAGTTTGTTATTCATGTAAAAATTAAGTTAATCCAATATATTTAGCTATATGATTGGAAAATATTTGTTTAACTACTTTTTGTTAAAATTATATTTACTATTTATTCATTTGCAAGTAAATGTAATCCGTTTACATTGCATAAATAACAAACTCGACGAACTCTACATAGTGTGCAAATTCAATCATAAAAATATATTCAGAAGTCATGCCTATTAAAAACATAGTGTTGTCCCTGAAAGGACACAGCACGCACCCTTGGCCGTGGTGAGATAATAGTGGCATACTCTTGTTAGGTAAGTAAGAGAGAAAATATACCGTACTTAATGTGCATTGATATTTTTTATTTGTTGAAAATAATATATAAACAATGTCACATAGTATTCCAAGCGTACTAACAAAAAAATCCAACTTTAGGCATTTCAGAATCCACTTTTTTCTGTTATATATATTGGGTGCTGAGCTAATTTGTAATATGGTTTCATGATGAATTTGAGCAGATGGAATGTGGGGGTTCCCAGTTTGGTGAAGTATTCCATAAAGATAATTTCTGATGCAGGTCTTGGGATGGCCATGTTCAGCTTAGGTATGTTATGTGCTCAAGCCATGCTAACATGTTGTGTTTAGGGTGCAAACGAGCCGAGCTAACTTTAATCGAGTCGAGTTTTTATGGGTTTATAATCTCATAAAATAAAAATTCGTTGTTAAATTTCATCGCCAAAGAAAATACTTATTTCTTGTAGTGGATGGAATTATAATTTTAAGTCAAAATTATAAATGTTAATTGCAGATGTAAATTTATAACTTTAAACAACATAATTAAGTTTGTTGAGTTAAAACCAAAAACTATAAGTAAAAAGTTATAAGTACATCAGTTTAATTTTTTAAATCTTTTGTTAAGCTATAAATTAAAAATTAAATTATAATTTTTAACAAACACCTCAATCGAATTCTTTTTGTAAATTTTTTTCATGTAATTTATCCATCTCTCACTTGCTCCGCACTCCTTTTTTTTTTCTTCTTCTTCCAGTTTATTTCTCTTTTTATCTTATATCTTTTTTTTTCTTTTTTATCTAAAAAGTTATTTGGATTGAAAGTAAGTCATTTAATAATCATCTTCTAAGTTAGTCTTTTGAACTTAGCTAATTGTGCAAAAAGTTAATTTTATTATTTTTTGTTCAAATTGAACAAAATTGCCTCCATATAATTGATTATAACTATTTTATATATATATATATATATATATATATATATATATATAGTATTAATTGTAAATATGATATTAGGTAGCGATAACATTATCCTTTTAAATAAGTTGGAGCTTAAATAGGGAGCTTAACTCGTAGTTTAGTAAAAAGTTAAGAAAATTCAAACAAGTTTGCTTATAATTTCTTATTCTAAATCAATAAATATAAATTCTACTATTTTAAATTATAAATTTACAATTTTAACAAACATTTGCAAGTTCTATTTAAAGTTATAATCACATTTTTTAACTATAATTTTATAAATTCACAATTTTCGTTACAACAAAAACCCCTTAAGTTAGCATACATAAACAATTCAACAAGTGAATAGAACTTAAAATAATGGTACCAAAAAATTGCAGGGTTGTTCATGGCGCTTCAGCCCCGGATAATTGCTTGTGGCACGAAATTGGCAACAATAGGGATGGTGATCCGGTTTGTCGGTGGGCCGGTTCTCATGTCATCGGCATCTATCGCCGTAGGACTACGAGGACCTCTACTGCACACCGCCATTGTACAGGTATGAATTAATTATTTATGTATTGTTGTGCATAATATGCATACATGCACATAAATTGACTCGAACACTCTGAGATATTAAAAAAAATATGCATATAATAAGATAATAATCACAAAAAGACCAAAATTATACAATTTTTAAATGTTCTGGATTGATATTATTATACAATAATTCATTTCTTTGGAAATTTGTTGAATGACATTTTGCTCAAAACTGATGATCTCAGGCAGCTCTTCCCCAAGGGATTGTACCATTTGTGTTTGCAAGGGAATATGGGTTGCATCCTGACATCCTAAGTACTGGGTAAGTCAAAATTCACCAGATGCTTTGGAGACTTTTACATCGTAATTCTTTTAATTATGGCCATAGTCATCAATAGATTATTAAAAAACCATACTTTCAAAAAGTGGGTTGGAAGTTGTTTTATGGTGGTTGTCTCTTGAACCCAAAAACAAACAAACAAACAAACAAATAAGAATGAAAGAAAAAAGAGCATGCCATTAGGCATCTTGACATTTGGAAAGTTACAACTTACAAGTAATCCTAGAAGATACATTGTGATATTCCATCTCACATTAGTGAAGTATAAAAATTAAGTTTGGTCTATAAAAAAATTTATAAACTAATAATAATAACTTGAGTTTAAACTTTTAGGCTATGTTATTGGACTCTTTATTTAAATTATTAGATTAGTGCTCCACTTAAGTCGTTATAGACAAAACCTCCCAATGCAATGGAATAAGATATTGGTAATAAAAGATTGAGAATATAATCATGTTTAAAATAGTTTATTTCTTTATTTTCCTTTTTGGTAAATATCTATAACAAATTCATTGGCTAAATATAACCTTGGTAGATGTGTTTAAATTGCGAATTTTAGAGGAATTTGTGGAGGAAAAACATTGATTTGTACCTTAATTACAAATTTATTGAACACTTAATTCCTCTCTTTTTGCATTTGCAGGGTTATCTTTGGCATGTTAGTTTCCTTACCAGTGACCCTCCTCTATTACGTATTGTTAGGCTTATGAAGATCATTGGGGCATCAATAAAAGCATGCATGTGGGGCATCCAAAGCATTACATGTCAAACCTCAGTACCATCCATGCTCATCACAATTTCTTGGCCCCAAACCCCATGTTGGATTAAGCCAATATTTAATTAGCATCGTTGTTAATTAATTATTAGCGTGAGATCAACGGTGTTTAATTATCCATTCTCTTCATATAAAATGATCACAAAAAAATCTGACTTAAATTCATGGGTTTATTTTCAGAAGTCAGAAAATTAGGGTTTATGTGAACTGCGACTCGAAAGATGATCACACGAAAATTGACTTAAAACTCAAGGATTTACTTTCAAAATCTGGGAAATTCAGGTTTATGTGAATTGCTGCTTGAAAGATTTTAGGGTTTTTTAAGCTCTGGAGTTCGATGTCCTTTAGAACATGTGCTAGTGGCGGGCCGAAAGGGAATGTAAAATCATGACTTATGATTGAGGTAAGAAACTGGTTTTTCTCTCTTGTGGGGGTGGAAAGAAAGTTGTTGCAACCAAGCATGCATGTTTTAACTCCAGGAAAAGAGTGGAAAAGGTAAAATCATTTCATTCCTACTTTAATGTTTGTGTCATTTTGATTTTGGAAACAATCATCACACAGTACTGTGCTTGCTTTCTTGCCTTAGAAGGTGAGAAAATTACTTAATACTCCAGAAGTTTTTCATGTTATTCCTCTTTTGGTACTTTTAATAAATAAAAATGTATGATATACAAAAATTTTAAGTTAATTTACTCAATTTTTAATAGGGACATGCCTTCAACATCAAGTACGAACCAGGATGTATGGTTAAATTTACTTCACCATCAAGGTAACCATTATAATAAGGGTGGTTTTATTTGAACAGGTAAAATAACAAGTTTTTAGGGTTATACGTATTATCAAAGCTACAAATAAAATTATTAGCTCTAAAGATATAGTAATATAAAGAAAACAAAATTGTTTCAAATCCTAATGTATACTACCGTTGCACGCTAGAGAGTATTGAGGTCCAGGACCAAGAGGAAGAATATAATAAAAGTAGAATATAATAAAAGTAAATTAAGAAGTTTTTTCTTTTTATAAATTGCTAATTTCAATTTTTGTGAAAATTATAAATTTGGACAAGTGAAACGAAAAAAAAACCATTTAAATATATGGATTTTGCATTTAATATTTTTGAAGTTTTTTTGTCATTTTCTTCTCTATTATGTTTTTTAAAAGAAAAAATCCAAATCAAATTTGAAAAATAAAAATTCACTACACACAATTTTAGTGTTATTCTGAATAAACAAAGTTTTGAGTTTGGAATAGGTTGGCACTGAATGTGTATATCATATAGTAAAATCACCTCCGAAAATGTGCATATCATATGCAATTTTATACCTAAATCGCAAAAGCACAAAACTGATGAGTAATAGTTTGGTGCTCCCAAAATACCATGTGCCAGGTTCACGTGATACTCCCATCCAATATGTTAACGACAAGTTTTAAGGTAAGAATATAATGATTTGCCTTTATTAGGTGGTTATAAAATAAAAAATGACCCACATTGTGTAAATTGCTATTATTTATTTGTCAGAAGTACCCCGCAACATTACTTACATAGCACTCGGAAGTACCTAAATATTTTCCTAAAACCAACACTAAAATGGTCATTACACAAACAGCATAACGATCCATAACCGAAACCATGACTGAAACCACTAGAAAGACGCATAACCAAAGCCAAAAGTAAACAATAGAAAATAGTAACAAAATACTAATTTCTCTTAATTTAATCAAGCCCCAATTTAATTTGGCTAGAGGTTATCCATTTTTTTCTATACAATAATAATGGTCCATAACTAAAATGCTCCAAAAACGATAACTATAGTCATAACTATGGTACACTCATACCATAGAATTTCCCCTGCACAAAATCATCAGTAAGTTGGATTTTGATCTCAGGTTGATAATCTCAGAACCAACGTGAACTCATGCTGGTTCTTTCACAATATCTTGGTGTTCATAGCCGAAATGGGCAAGAATGTTGACTCAAAAAGACTAATGAAATCCAATCTATTCAATTCACTGTATTAATTCAATCGTCGTTCTCACTATTTTTCAATGATTCAAGTAACTACACATCCATAGTAAAACACAATATTGAGAGCATTGACCCCTCGAAATCATAAAGCATATAATGGATGATTGGCATTGAAAGTTTTGAAATCCATATTCCCCTTAAAGCTAGGACTTATTCCCTAGTGTTGCATCAAATGATATATACATGTATGCGTAAATCTAAACAAGATGCCATCACTAAGTCAACATTCTGGTCCTAAGCAAATCAATCCTACCTAATCGTATCTATCCCCCGTGTCTCTTGCCTTTGCATTGAAAATGACAGGACTTATATGCGGTATGTATGTATATGTAACCCCACCCCCGAAAAAAAAATAAAGAAAAGAAAAAATTGTATGCATGTAAGTGGTAGCAAAGGTTTGGCCACAATTGGAACCCATAATAGTACTACTTGACATGGGAAGGTTTAGCCAGAACCCAAACCCTTTTCCAGCTGCTAACCTTGGTGAACTCAATGGTGTGTGTGGATTTTCATGCCCCGTCGCGCCTAGGTGTCCTCATGCCATCATTGATAGGTGTTGCTATAGTAAACACGAAAGAGATGTACATTGATTAATAAGTGAAATGCTAATGCAAGCAACATAAATTTAGAATAACCTAGATCTAAAATGAACCTTCAGGATCTCTCATAGGAGACCTATACAGATGTAATGGAGTTCGTGAAGGATGCATGCGCGTCTCACTCCCTGAACCATACCGAGGCATGCCACTGAGGTAAAAAGAACCAGTTAGGAAGTCCAAAATTCAAGCTACTGGAGCAAACAAAAGCAATAGCGTAATTACAGTTTGGGGGTTGAAACGGCCACATTATCAGAAATTTGATGCCGAACCACTGTCCAAAAAACACGAGTTATATAGAAAAAAAAGAAAGAGAAAAAAGAAACAAATAAGAGTGGACACAATTTCCTCAAATTATGTAAACTTGCCTGTAACAACTTTCATCTGTGACTCCAACTCAACCCTGACAGATGAACCTTTAACACCTACAACGCGTCCACGGCATCCCTTGAAAGGACCCTGACAAATTTTTACCATTTTACCTACCAAAGGATCGTGTCCCCTACCACCTCCATGCCTTCCTCCAACTGTAACACAGCAAGTACCATTGGATATCAAATTGTCTCTCTTGAATCAGAACATAATGAAAAACAGGAAAGAGCCGAGAAAGAATGCGAAAAGGAGAAAGGAGTGTTCGGGTGGAAGAGAGAAAGTTATAAAGAAAAAGAAACAACGGCACTCAGCATAATTCTATTGCCAACATACAGTCCATTGGAGGGCCTCGTCGCTATCTCCCTGGAGGTTGGGGAACATGAGGTGGACTTCTAAGATGAGCCAGTGAGTCACCCTACAAGAAGATACAAGGGCAAACTTAGTTATATAACAGCAACAAGAACTGGGGAAACAAATTGGAAAATGGAAAACCAAATAAGCTATACGTATATATGTAACACCAGGAGTTACCTCAGAGATCTCCACAAGATTATCAGCAAATGTACTTATCTGAAAACAAAAAAATAAATAAATACAATTGCACGAGCTGTCCATCAAAAGACTGCCTAATATTTCCAAGTTCAAAAAATATAACTGACATGTTCCATAGTCTTCGCAGACAAGATGATGACTACACACCCTTCAACCTTTATGACTGTACCAGTTGCACCTTCTGATGCACCAGAGACACCTTCACATGATTCCCAGGCTCATAGGACTTGCAAAGCTCCTTTTCAGTTACAGCAAGACTTTTCTGCCAAAAGTAAATAAGAAATTAGTTAGTAAGATACACAAGATTCACAGAGACTTATTTGAAATGGGTATTTAAAATAATAATAAAAAAGACAGAATTTTCCGTTGTCTTACCGGGAGACCCTCCACCTTTGGCATGATGTGGACAATGTCATCCTCAACTTGCTCAACACATCCTTTCAAGTTTTTTAGGTCTCCACTGACAACGACTTGATCACCCTTCACATACTGGCTTTTCTTTCTTTTTGCAAACAGCTTTGACAAGCTACATATATCTCTCTCCCCATTCTCACCAGGTAGCAGAAATTTGCCTAGCTCATCAAAAGTTGGTTGTATTTCCTGATTGCAGACCGATTTCATGGATACGGCTTTATATAAGAAACCATCCTTGAACGTCATTCCATTTGTTTTCTCAAAATAATCGCCTGTTATTGGGTCTTGCCTACGCTCCACGTGTATATGCATCGCCCTGAAGATAGAACACAAAGCAACGCACCAACAGAGTCATGGCATAAACACTGAGCACCATCTATGGTTCAATTAGATATGAAAGAAGAAATCTACCTAGCCTTGTCAATGTTCATAAAATGCGGAACGAATGCTTTCTTCTTTGGGGCTTCCCTACCTTCCTGAAATGGAAAGAATTTGCCTGGTAAGAACACATTACATACTAAACACCAGATTTAATTTCATTCACTGTTGGAAATCCTTCTATTTATTCAGTCTAATAGAAACAATTTCTCGACATTTATTTATTCAATTCTTGGAGGAAACAAATTTAAACTAATTCATATCATGTAAGATAAATAATACAAATTCCTAACTTCGAAGTTCCAACTTTTCATAGCATGAATCTAATTAGCAAGTTACCAATTTGTCTGTGAGGGCCTGTAAGTCAATACGGGGGATTAATTTCACTGTAACTCTCTGCTGCACGTTATCTACATCCACAACCTTTAGCCACATAAGCCCAGGATTAGATTAAAAACAATCTGCAAAAAATGTTGACAGGGCACCACAGAAAATTTTTTTAAAAAAAAATGCAAGAAAATAACAAAAAGGAAAAAGAGACAAGAATAAATGTAAAGGTTCATACTTTTGCAAGGTCCCCTTTATACGTTCCAATCTTCATTCGGACCCAAGTATCTTTGGAAAGATCAATTAATTTGGGTTTCACTGAAAGAACATCAGTCATTTCTTTCATGGGAACTAGTGTAATTTTAGTATTGGTATAGATACAGTGTAGACCCTTGCAAGCCAGAATAAAGGTGCTAATAACCATCAGTTTCCAGTACCAGCAAAAAACTCATGCACAATACAACATCTATGCAGCGCTCCTTAGTTAAAGACATGGCAATCATTAGTTATGTACCTCCTTCACATGAGCTTCTTTGTCTGCCTCCACATATATATAGTTCTTCAGATGATCAAGAGCCATGGATGATCTAATTTGCAACTCAGATTCTTTATCAAGATACTTCTGCATTAGGCAAACAGCTGCCAACCGCTCATGACTCATCTACAGCAAGACAACAGAGAATTAATAAAAAGATTATGCTGATATTGCACGAACTTTATAGATAATGAATAGCATAAGCATTATAACCATACCACACATTTCACCAAATACAACTTTGGATCTCTGACGGATGGCAAAAGTGCTTGTTGTTCTACATCTCTTGTCTCCTCATCATATTCAGTGTGACTTGATATGGCATATCTTGCCTGAATACTTCTCTCCAAAGCTTCAACATCTTCTTCGTAAGCCTCCCTCATCAGCAATGGGCGGCAGTGCTTCCTTCTGTTATCATCTTCGTCTGGCAGCTCAGATCCAGCATCTACTATGAAGTCTGAATGATTGAGTATTTAACTGATCAGCAATGATAAAGCAGGCCAAGCGTACACCAGCCAAATAAGAAAAGATCAATAGAAACCTTGCATGCCTATGAGGTTAGCAAAACAACCCAGTGGAACAAAATTCATATGCGAAAGAATCTCAACATTGTTTTATTTAAAAGAAGATTAATAGAGTTGTTGAGAATTTCGGAAAGCACATGATTGAAATGGTCAATCTCCCATCAAGACAACAACAATGTATTCAGAGTTGAAAACTGCTACTGACTATATTATTCCATACACAGGCATGGTGAATATATTACTAGATTGGAACAGTGGAATAAAAAAATTGAAGGAAAAAAATGAATGGCTTGAGCTAATAGTCACCACACAAACACCATTTTCAATCCCCAGCTGCTGAGTCTCTTAGCTTAGGGGTAATCCAGCCAATATATAAAACACATCTGCAAAAAGAAACTAACTGAAGATGTGGCTCTTAACATAGCAGAATGGCAGGATTCATGTAGCCAACTGCCAACCCCAATTGATTGGGACAAAAGCTTAATTTGGTTTGGTTTGGTACACTGCAGAAAGAAGAACAAAGAGGAAGGCAAGGGGATGGGGATGGGGATGGGGAGGAGAAGAAAAGAAGAACAACAAAAGGGAAGGTCTCCAAAATGCTATTTTCACATTCCCAAGGGTAGAACAGTAGCAAAAGGCCCAACGCTCCACAGTGATAAACCTTTTTATAAGTTCCTGCATAGAGATTCATAAGTGTGGTGCTGCAACTCACTCATGTAAACTAATCAATTCTGGCAGAAGCCACATATAGAATGGAGATGTATTATGTGAAATCATTTGATTCTACATTATTAACGGCTCAATAGGCGTTGCTTTCCTCTATTATCATAATCATACGATTCATGATATGTATCGTACGATTCGATGTGATACATCTAGCAATCAATTCGCATCGGTAATGTAATTATACGAAAGCAAGAATAATATAATTCACGATACGTATCGCACGATTCAGTACGATTCGGTATAATATACTAAAAAATCGATTCGACATCAAGCAAATCTAAATTCTTGTTTCTTCTAATTAATTCTTTTACGTTTTAGATACTTGTCCTACGTCATTTTTCTAAGCCACCCAATCCTAGTTTGATATTCCAGAGACCTCTCTACCTATTACTAATTGGTTTTGGATTAGATGCCTATAAATTCTAGCACAGTATCAAATTGTCTTGCGTGGTCTCGCGAGCCAAGCTTTTTCCCAGAGTCAATTTCATTTATTTCATTTTATCTTTCTATCATTTTTACATGCAACTAAGCTATATGGGTAGAAAAGTGTTACACATCCCACATCACTTCTCTAAGCCATTCAAGTTTGATTCATATAATTTAGAGGCGTCTCCACCCATTGTTAATTGATTTTGGATTGGATACCCATAAATCCAAAAGTGTATTTACGAATTGTCATAAATCATAGCATAATTACTGACGCAATCATTGATCACATTAAGGCACAGACCTATGTCTCTTGTCCTAGATAGAAGCATTTTACCTATTACACCATGTACTTATCATTCAAAATATGCTTTTCATTAATTTATGACTAAACTTTTCATATTTATAATATATCTTTAATATCTATTTGTGTAGATATATTTTTGTGTCTTTTAGAAATTATAACCAAATTTTTACGATTCATGATTCGATTCGATTCACGATTTGAAAAAATGTAATTTTGGTTCATGATTTGATTCTCAATTTGTCAACTATGATGCTTTCGTTTTTCCCACTTATCTTGAATAATGTGAAGCGTTGATTAATTTTCATTTTCATGTAAAGTTGGAAAATGCAGGTGTTGTTGCAGCTGAGCTTAGGGTAAAAAGCTGAAAATGGAGCTTAAAATCAGCTTTTTTAAATTGCATTTGGCAAAAAGAAAAAACGGGGTCAAACAAGTTGGCACAACTTTCAAGTGAAAAAAATGTAAGTTACACATTGAAAGCTGCAGAAAACACTCCCAAACTAACACGTAGCAGAGCTGTTTTCCATTCTCCTTTAAGAAACTGTCAAATCTCAATTAGTTGGCGAAGGATTAATATGCCCATTGCTCCCTAAGAAACCATCAGTTAGTGGGAGTTACATATTACCTTCCGCACTATTCCACATGCCACTCATTGAGGCTATCTACAGAGGGGCTGATAAGGTAGATATTCTTGGTTAAATTGCTAATTCAATTTAGAAATTCTAACTGTTGATACGTATATCAGTTAACTTCTCACATGGACAACTTGCAATGAACTTTACAGAATTTACTATAAGCCAATAAACAAAGAGGCTCAAATAACCAACGTCCAATCAATAGAATTCAACTACATTCTAGTTGTACTCGCTTCCCTGTGTTTTCTTCCTCGTGTTTCCATATTATCAAATTTGCAAGTAAAATATCACTCTTTGGCTCCCAAAGTAGACGCACATAAATTCTTTCAAGTGGATGCTATTGCAATCAATTAGTGTGTGAAGACAAAATGTGAAGCCCCCAAAGAAATCGACGATATCTGCATTCTACAAGTTGAATTAACAGATCAGTAGTTCTAAACCTCACTTCATTTAATTTAAATAATCAACTGGTGAAGCCTCTGACCTAATTCATACTCCAACCTCAGTAATATATCATTGCCAATTCATAGCAGCTCTAGTAACACTAGTAGAGTGAGCACACCATCAGTGCAACCATACCTTATAATAAAGAAGAAAAAACAAACCAACGGGATAAAGAAAAAAACAAACCAAAGGGATAAAGAAAAAGAACCTGGGTGTCAGGTGAAGACCGACAAGATAAATGGTTGCAGAGTGGGAGGTGACGAGTAGAGGGAAAAAATAAGAAATAAATGCTTATATCGACTGTCGTCAAAATTTGCTACCTTAACGAATATATGTAAATTGAGGGAGTCAACACCATTAATGTGGGCATCTTCTCAAGGAAATGTTTTGGCACCTCAAGGTGCTCTCAGATCACATCTAATGAGCTTGCACATGTAGCACCCCCCCAAGGCCTAGCATTCCAAGGCCATCAGTCCTTGTGGGGCATGTGGCATAAGTTCTTATAAAAGCAAGCACGAGTAATGTGCATGGAAGTATGAGAATAGCATAGAGAAAAGAGTACTTTGAGAAACGAAGTCTGAAAGATAGAGAGAGAATAGAGGGTGTGAGTTGAGTTGTGAGAGAAAAAATAGTTCTCCTCCTCCTCCACTGTAATTTCTCCAAATTCTTTAGTGAATTTGTTCGCCCTCTCCCCATGGACATAGGCCATAAAGCCGAGCCCCATAGTACATTTGTTGTTCACTTATTTTGTAATTGCTTGGTGTGCGATAACGATCCCAACATAAATAAACTAGTCAAAAAAATATTCTAAATGGAAGCAAAGATGAAATATAAACTAATCAAAAAGAATATATCTAAATAGAAGCAAAGTGGATTTGGGGAATCCATGGTATTGAATCAGCATGAGAACTTTGCCATAACATAAAAAGATAGTTATCAAGAAATGTGTGCATGATCTTCACCGCAGCAACCTAATTCCAAGAAGACACCATGAATACTAAATGAGAACTACGCATAATTTCATACTAGCACAAGACTTAATTCTAAAAAAGAAAATCATCAAATGTACTGTGCACAATCAATGAACCATAATAATTTAGCACTTCCTCAAATAAAATACGTGAAGTTCATTTATTTTTTCCAAATTGTGAATTCCAACAATACTCGATCAGCACTCAAATAGTTCATATTTGATCCGTACGCAATTCCAAGAAACGGCCAAGATTTCAATGCTTTCAAACCAATTTCAACAAAAAAGATTCAAGAATCAATCAAACTCGCTCTCGATGACTCGCTAACCGCAAAATGAACGAAAAATCCATGTTACGGTTACATGAAATATACGCATATATATGGCAGAAATCAATGTGAAGGAAAGAAACCCTAACCGTCTTCGCCATCTTCCTCCTCCTCTTCCTCGTCGCTATCCACAGCCGCTTCGAGGTCGAAGAACTGAACCCCCAACAGTCTCCTCGCGCGGCGACCTCGTCGACGACCACCATCAAAATCACCCTCGTCCTCATCCTCCTCCTGCGCCGCGTCGTCTATGAACTTGGATCTCCGCCGCTTACGGCCGCCGGCACCCGCTCCCTCATCATCATCCTTATCGAGAGCGTCCTGTTCCACTTCCTCTGCATCGATCTCCTCCTCCTCCTCGTCGTTTCGGCGACGGTGAGGCATTTGTATGTATTATCGTCGTCGTCGTCGTCTCTACACTCCCAAATCACTTTCCTTTATTTTTTACCTTTATTTTGAGTTTAAATATTAAATTTTTTTGTTCTTGTTCCCGCCACGATAAAATAAAATAATAAACATGCCCAGCGCGTGGCGAATCTCCAATGTACACATTTCATACCAACTTTAGATACTTAAGAATATTCAATTAATAGGTAAATTATATTTATTTCTTTCAAAATTAATTAAAAATATAAAAATATTTTTTAAAAATTTTAAAAAACCATTAACATCCCTCTATGTCATTAATATCAAATGTGCTCTTCTATCAATTGACTCTCAAAAAATTTAACAGATGTTACTAACTTTAACTATTATTATACATGAAATTCATATTTTATCATTATTCAAATAGTAAAAAAAAAAATGAAACCGATATGCGACATGGAGCTTCAATTTCTCTCCCACCTCTTCTCTCTCTCCCCTCTTCAGCGAGCTTTAAACTCTACTACTGTGATTGAAAACAACCACCGCCGATCCACCCCACACCACCACTCCGCCACCACCTAATCACCACACTCTAGTTCTCCCGTCCCAATAATAAGATCAAAATACCCTACCACAACCCTTACCATTTTACCCTAGATCTTAATCCCACTTTACATTCCTGTTGAGAATGGCTTCTTCCGAAGCCAATTCATATCTAAACCAAGTCCTCCCTCCAGTCGTCAGGCTATACACTCGAAACTCAGATAGGAACCTTTCTGCAAAGCAATGAAAATGATTGGACTGACGACGAAGAGCTCTGCCATCTTCTATTTACCTCCACAGATTCTTTGTTGTATATATGTAGGTTGTAATAAATGTAGGAGAAGTCTCTTTCTTGGGAAAAAGAGTCGTTCCACGTAGGGAGTTTACAAAATTTTGCTTATGAATATAAATAGAGGCATTTTAAGTAAATTAAAATCAATCAGTAATAAAAGATTGGTGGTCTTATGCGTTACAATGCGTAGCACTGGAGCGCAAGCGTGGCGCGGGCTAAGAGCACATTATTGGCGCTTTAGTGACGCACTTGAGCACATGGCACGTGTACGTGTGATTTCAATCAAATGGTGTTGTATTTTTATTCAGTGTTGACAAGAAGCACCGGATTATTTCTCTTTTTTTTTACTGTTAAAAATATATTTAAATTCAAATAGATTTGCCAATAGTTATAACAGCTTTTAACTACCATTTTGAATGGGTGTAAATCTGAAAAAATGTAACCCTTGTTGTGTCTTTACTGATGTTAAAAAATTTAGGAATTATTCATTATAATTAAAATTAATTCATTCCCTGTCTTTATTCTTCTTCCATATCAGTTTATAGAGAAATTTTAAAATTTCTCGAGATTTGCTGTGTAGATATCTAAGGCTTTATTGTATTTTGGAGACGATTTGTTGAGAATTTTTTGGCAAACTCAATTTGAGTAAGGATAAATTCCGTTTAAAAAAAAAAGCAATTATTTGTGGCTCAAAAGCTTGTTTCTATTTTCCCCTTCTATCGTACTATTTTCTCAGCATTCTTCCCCCTTTCCCCCATTGTTTCTTTACAAAATCACCCGGAAATGGGTCACCACCACCAAAGCCCTCAAATTCTTCTACTATATTCGAGCCAACTAGCTATCACCACCAGACCCTTCATGTAATATCTCAGAAAAAAATACATACATATATATAATTAATTAAATTAAAATAATAAATAATAATAAATAAATAAATAATAAATAATTATAATAATAACTATACTAATAAATTGTCGGTTATAACCGTTGCGCATATAAGTATACTAATTAATTAAAATTTTAATACGAGAAATACTGATGTTTATATATATATATATATATATATATATATATATATATAATCATAACATTAAT
>JAOTRH010067874.1:0-18099 GCA_034768845.1 Heliamphora exappendiculata | reverse complement strand
ACTGAGAGAGGGAGATGAGAAGAATAGGGAGAGATCGAGAGATGGAGAGCCAGTGGTCTCGACGACAATCGATGGTAACGGTCGGAGAAGTGGCGACGTTGGTCGCGGCAGATGGTGTAGATGTAGTTCAGTGGAGGTGGTGGAGAAGGAAGGAGGAGAAGAATTTGGAGAGAGAGAGAGAGAGAAGTCAATCAACGAAAATAAAGAGTAAATAAGCAATTCTATTTTTTTCGTTAAGAAGTTAAGCGACAGTATCTGACAAGGGAGGGTAGTGTAATTTCAGAGACCACGAGGGAGGTCTCTGTAGTAAACTTAAATCTCAAGAAAAATAACTGTAATTATCTCTAATTTTTTTAATAATACATTTTTTATTTTAAAATTAAATTCTTCAATTTTAAACTGAGAAATTTCTCAATGGTAACGCTCATTTTTATTTATAAATGAGTAACAATTATTTTTATTTGCATGAAAAATAACTAAATTTGGATAAAAGTTAAATAATTGATGCTAACTATTTTAATAAAATTAGGGGTATACTAGATAAATAAAATGGTAGTAAGATCTGTATTTTTTTTTAAAAAGCATGAGATTAATTCTTTTACGACTTTAAATATGAACGCCCTTAAAAAAATCCAAAAGTTTGACATTTTCTTTAAAAATTATAAATGTATTTTAATTAATAATTTAAAAACGAGAAACCAGTTAAGCAAAAAAAAAAAACTTACATTACTAAGAAATTATTTTTTATTTTTCTATAATTTCAAATTAAAAGAAGCATGAGACTATTTTTTTTTTATGATTTTTAGATATAGAAGTCTCCTAAAAATACTCAAAAATTATGATAGTTTTTAAAAAGTATATGTAAGGACACAGCTTTAGGTCACCAAAGAACTTGAAAACAATATAAGACGTTTTATCGGATTCAAATTACTATTACGTTGAGGTCGAAAAACTATAGAACTAAACTTATAAAACAAGATTTACGTATAAGTTCAAAGTTTGAGTAGAAAATACACTCAAAGGCCTAATACTCCATAACATCTAATAATCACACTTTTAATATTAAATTTTTAAGTAATTATACTTTTAACTTAAGACACCAAAATTCATAATAAGTTGTTATTCTCACAAGAAGAATACTTTAGTCCCATGTAAATCACTCTCAAGAGTTCTAAAAGATTTTAGTATTGATAATTATACATAAGTTCTTCAAATTTTCATAATTATATAAAAGTTTCTAAGACATTTCTCATTCACATTCTTTACAACTAACTTTAATTAACATACAAAATATGTATGATGATTACACATATGATATTTATGCATGACTACTTAAGAATATGTGTCCAAAATATTTTATTAACTCAATAAATAAATAAATAAATAAGTAAATAAAATAAGATTAGATTAAATCAAAATTCAAACTTCCAAGACATAATCTTTTAGCTCCCAAGATTTACAATGAAATAATAATAATAATAATAATAAACAACAAATAAAAACACAAATAAATAATAGTAATGGTAATAATAACGATAACAATAAATAATATCAATAGTAATCATAATTTTAAATTATAATACAATAATAAATTAACAGAATCAAATTAAATTAGACCATCCTGACAAACCGACTAACCTGTATTCTCCACTACATAAATCAAATACATATTATAGTGTATATACATATTTATGAAATTATAAATAGGCCAATTAAACCCTAATTTATTATAACCTAATTTTAAGTCAAATTTATACATAATTGTAAAAAGGCCTAATTCGACCAAAAATTCATTGCATAATTAATTAAATAAAAATAAAATAATAGTAGTTTATAGAATTAAAGATTTAAAACTAAAGTTATTAATTTGATTCAGCACTAGTGAAAAAGTAACCCAAAAAAATATCTATACATTAAGTCACAAATTTATACAAAAGACTTAATTTGGCTCTACCACCACAATTAAATATGTTATAATCAATTTAAATTATATAAATAAAGTATCAAACATAAAATTACTAAATTAATTCCATTCCATAAAATTAGTGATTATAAATATACATTAAATTAATTTTTAGACATTTTTCTTGAGCAATGTAGTATAAATATACCATCAAACCTTTAATAAATTGAATTAAATAATGAAAATCACATTTTTGGAGCTCATGAGAACCCTTTGGCCAGCCATATCTTTGCCCCCAACATGCAACCCACCTTTTATCTTTTCAAGGTCAACTGCATGCCCATGCATTAGCTACCTTTTCTTGCACACACTGACCCTTCATCATTACACCTACTTGGCTTGGTTGTTACAAATGAGACCCCTCGCCCCCTTTGTGGCCAAACCACCCTTCCCTCAAGCCCCCAAAATTATAATTTTATTGTAAGTGCTAAGCTCAAGTAAGTTAGAAACAGAAACAGAGAGAAGGAAATCTTATTTTCTTGTAAGTGTTGAAGACCATCCTTGGAAATGCTCTTCTTCAAAACTCCTCCTTCATCTTCAACAACTTCATCCACATTTCTAAAGTAGAAACCACACTTTTATACTTTTATTGTTCTTATTCATGGTCTCTTAGCTCAAGAACACACAAGGGATTCAAGATCAATGTTCACCTTCATAAGATGTGGTTTTGAATCCAAAATCTCTTCTTCTTTCTCTCCTTATCACTTCTTATTTTCTTGAGTTTGATCCTCAATAATGGTATATAACTCTTATATAAGTCATGTATAAGAGGGATATGACCATGCATGGATGAATCATAGATCAAAGAGCTAAGATAATTATTGTTTATGATTCTATCTATGGAGTTTTTTAGTAAAAATATGAATTTTGTGCATTTTAATTTTGGATCTAGACTTGAGCTATTGTCCTAAAATTTTTACTGTAACTTCATATTAATATTCTCTGCATGCATAAATTTTTGTAAAGCCTAGTTCCATCTCTTTCATATTTTTAAAATTCGTACCCCAAAATGGCTAAAAACTTCATTGGTCATGAACTACTTGAGCCGCCACAATTGACCCTCGTTGTGAAGTAATAATCACATCGTCGGATTTCATATCACAGCTATTTTATTCAAGTCATAACGCCGTGGGGTTAGGTCAAACTCCGAATTATCACCTAAAGTGTCAGTGGTTCCCTTGCACAGCGTCAATCCAAAATCCGAGGTAACATATCAAGAATAAAATTTGAAAGGACACGCCTAGAGTATTGTCGGGATTAACCCAAAAATATAATCACATTTGGGATGCACCCAATGTGTTTACCGGAGATATACCCCTAAAACAATTTTATACACCGGGACACTCCCAACAACAAACCAAGACTCGAACAACCAACCTATTGGAGGCAAGACTGCTAAGATTTTTATTTTTGCAAACGATTATCTAAAAAAAATAACTAAACGAGCAAACGCTAAAATGAACTCTAGATAAAATTTTTGATGATGAATGATCAAAATAAAACCTGTGCATCCGAAGTTAATTTAGAAGAATTTATGTTTACCGGTCAAATCTTCTTCAACTATGATTTGAATCCAAGTTGAAACTCCTGTCAGATCTTCTACTATATTTTCTTATGCGATTCCCGAACGTTGTGTGGGCTATAAACTATTGAGAACTCATACCGACAGAATCTGGATAGCTTTAGTTATAGAAGACAAGTTATGAAACTAGTTTAGCCTATTCGTATATTTACAGAGCTACAGCAAGGACCTGGAAAGTAATTATGAGTAAGACTTCCAGTAGAACACAGACACGTATAAGTGATTTTCACAACTAAGCAAACCTCATAGCGGTATCTGTAATTATGAAAAATCAACAGCAGTTTCTGCAATTTTTATAAAATACTGAATTACAGTTCACATAACTAAATAACTATAATTACACATTGACCCAAAATCTCAAGACCACCTTGCATTAAGCTCCTGTTATTAAATACTTACCATTTCTCCCATCGTTAAGATTCTTAATACCCGCCAATTAAATTTAATTATTGACAATTTAATTTAATCGGTATCTTGATATTCCTTAGTCCTTCCGCTTAACTTATTTGATTGCCGGATAATCAAATCCACCTGCAAGGTTTGGTCCGGTCAAAACTTTTAAACTTTCTTAAGCGGGTATCGCCAATTTCGATCTTTTAGGATATGGATTCCGTCAATAATTAATAATCATCATATAAATAATACCGCTATCCAACTCACCGAGAATATAGACCCATGTAAGATCACGCCTTCTAATGAATCAAAATAACGAATATTAAATATAAGTAAATCAATAGTTATTTCAAGATTAATAGGATAAGCACTATTCATAATAACCTTGGGGTGTGAATTAATTTATATAGTCAGTATAAAATTAATTATCTCAAATGTCCTGTTCAATACACATTAAGTGTACTGGCACAGAGAATCGAAACAATAGACAATACTATTATCTATTTCCCGTAACCAAGGCAGAACTACTAAAATTCTGTGCCATAGTCGTATCGATGGTATGTCTATTTTCATATAAACTATGAACATAAAACTTATATTCAGCACGAACTTAAAATGTGATTTTCTGTATGTAAGTCGTTCTCTACACACCAGATTGAATACTATACAGAATATCGAATATCCATGTATAACATTAAAGAAATGATACACATACATTACTCATAAAGATTCTCATAAAATAGAAAATTAATTTTATTAAAATAAAATTAAATATTAAAAATATAATTTTCAGTATACCAACCCTAATAATCTCCCACTTATATTCAAAATCATGCTGCCAAACATCTAATTTCCATACCCTCTACATGACTGCCATGCCCCTAAATCCGGGGTCACATGAAAATCCACCAAACACCAGTTTTATATAAAAATACAGGTTTTCATACATTTAAATCCGCCCGTTAAAACTAATAGAATACTCAACAAAGTGTACCTCTCATATATAAATCGCATACAGTTCCAATATGTATACAGTATATCGCCTTACGGCGTACAAAACCTACCTTTAGGAACAGGCATACCAAAAATAAAAAAACTATAAAAGTCTTCTGCCACCACGAGCACCACCAAAGCTACTCCTCATCCACATCATCACCTGAAAATATTTTTACAAAAAATTCTCACCCATGAGCCGACGCCAAATAGAAACAGACAAATGTTCATCTTTCTTCTTCTTTTGTTGTTAAGCGAGGGAAATCCATAGGAAAATATGCAACCATATGAATGGGAGCTAAACTCAACCACAACCCAAAAAGGTTTTTCAAAAACCCCAAGTTTTCCCATCAGACTACACAAGTCTCCCAAAACGGTTTAATTAACATAAAATTTTATTTTCATCCTTCAAACCATGCGATACAAATATTGCAAATAACCAACCATAGTTAAGAAAAAATAATAATCGAAATCATTGTTCCCTCACGGAATGTACCATCGTGGAAAAGAAGAAGAATGTGATCTTATGTACCGACTCCATCACAAAGAGATAGAGGTAACAACTACAGACTCCTGCCCATTACCTAGTCCTGAATCATTTAAGACCTGCTAGGTAATGACAAGTTCTATACGGAGCACCATGACGTAAAAGCTACCTTTACGGGCCTGACAATCCGAGAGAAAAGAGCACCCAAACCGACCTTCTTTACGAGAACTACCCCGAATGATAACAAAGGTACCTACACTGCACACGTTTTTGGACTTTCACCGAAGGCAACTCGTGCTAAATACCCGCCATCCCGGTACCTCTAGATAATCTTCTAAAAACTGAACGGTAGCAACAACTACAAAATCTTTTCGCAAATATACATTATACAAGTATATAGATCCATCCATTAATATGGAGATCAACAAAATATTTCAAAAATATTTCCCCAAAAGCAGTTACACAATGCATGTATAAGCAAGAGATCCAATTCATAAAACCATGGAGATCAAACCAAAACATGTAAAAACATATTTTTTTTTATCAAAAAGTTTTAGAAAGTGAGCCTCAACCATAAGGGCTAGCTCCAAACCGCCGATAAGCACATTTTTCTCAAAGGTTTTCATAAAAACCCTCTTTACAAACCATCCTTTGCCCAAACAAACCACCAGAACCATCAAAACCAACACCAAGCACTCATACAGGGATTCAGTCGACTAGCCCAAGCCCCCAGTTGGCTGAAATGCTCACTGGAAAAGAAGGACCAAATCAGAAACAATTTCAGTCGATTGACCTCCCATGTCCAGTCGACTGAACCCATGAGTTCAGTCGACTGAACTCACCCAGAAAATGTTTTTGAGCTACGGTTTTTGCATGTTTTTTCTTTCAAACCTCAAATCAAACCCCCAAACACTCATCAAACACCCTTAAACATCAACACACCCAAGCCTCCCGCCAACACCTCGAAAAGAAACTCTCAAATCACATTTCCATCAACCGAAAATGCCAAAAAATAGTTTTAACCCAAAACTGGATCTAGAACATAAAATCACATTTCATGCGTTTTTAAATTGTGAAACAGTATAACATTACATATACACCCTTATACAACAGTAGAATCTGAGATCCTACCTCGTTGGGTCAAAAACCCGACGCCTCGATCTATGTGCAAATTTGAGATTCGTCAAAATCAAATTTCGTCCGGATGGGTGAGTAGACCACGAAGCCAATAGCGAGGATCGGTTGTTGGTCCGAAAAAACCCAAGCCCTGAGCCCCAGAGAAATTAGAGGGAAGGCAGAGAGAAAATGGAGAAAACTTATGAATTAAGTTTTAAAAAATATCTTTTAAAAATATCTAACTCCAAATATTTATAGGACTTCAAAATATTTTTTTTTTAAATTTTGAAATTCGCACTGTAACTCCCCGCGGCCCCTGGGACCAACCCCGCATGCTTAATCTAACCAAAACATGCATCAAAACTCATATAGGCACAACAACGAGAAAATGCTAAAAAGGTGTCAAAACACCTAACATGCATATATATCAAAAATCAAGCGGTACATGATTTCACAACCCTCCCCCCTTAAGGAATTTTACCCCCGAAATTCGCTACAAGGTCACGAGGTGAACAACTCCGGGTATCTCGCATGAACCCCATACTCAAGCTCCTAAGTCACTTCCTTAACCCCATGATGAAGCCACTGATCTTTGACATAAGCAATTGTTCTCCCCCGTAACACCTGTTCCTTCATATCTAGAATCTTTATGGGGCGCTCCTCATAAGTCACATCCTCATCAACCCGCAACTCAGTCCAATCTAACACATGAGACGGATCCTGCTCATACCTATGAAGCATAGAAACGTGAAAGATATTGTGCACAGATGCTAACTGAGGCGGCAAAGCCAGACGGTATGCTACCACCCCGATCCTTTCCAGGATCTCAAATGGTTCGATAAAATGTGGTGATAGTTTCCCGCTACGACCAAATCTCATCAACCCTCTACGGGGCAAAACCTTCAAAAACACATGATCCCCCACAGCAAACTCTAACGGTCTCCTACTCCGATCAGCATAACTCTTCTGGCAGCTCTAAGCTATCACCAGTCGCTGACGAATCACTGTAATCACCTCTGTCGTTTCTCGCACCAAGTCGGGACCCAAAACAGCGGTCTCTCCCACCTCTGTCCAACAAACAGGCGATCTACACGGCCTACCATATAAAGCCACATACGATGCCATCCCAATGCTGGACTGGTAACTGTTGTTGTATACAAACTCTGCCAATGCTAAGTGATCCTCCTACGAATCCCGAAAATCAAGCACGCAAGCTCTCAATATGTCCTCCAAATTTTGAATGGTCCTCTCTAACTGACCATCGGTCTGAGGATGAAAAGCTGTACTAAAAGTCAAGCTCGTCTCCAAAGCCACCTGAAGACTCTACCAAAAGCGCAATGTAAAGCACGGGTCTTGATCAGAAATAATAGTTACAGGTACTCCGTGTAGTCGGACTATCTGCTGAACATACAACCTACCCAATCTGTCCACTGAGTCTCTTACTCGAATGGGAAAAAAATGTGCTGACTTCGTCAGCCTATCAACCACAACCCAAACCGCATCATGTCTCTTCGGCAAGCGTGGAAGTCCGGATACAAAATTCATAGTGGCATTCTTCCACTTCCACTCAGATACAGGCAACGGCTGCAACAATCCTGCTGGTCTCTGGTGTTCCGCCTTCACTTGCTGACAAGTAAAGCAACGAGAAACGAATTGGATCACATCCCTCTTCATTCCCGTCCACCAGAACGGACGACGTAGATCATGATACATTTTCGTGCCCCCGGATGCATGGCAAGACGTGAATGATGAAACTCATGTAGCACCTCAGCACGACACGACTCTGGCACAAACAATTTCCCTAAGAACCTCATACTCTGATATGAACTCACCACCCATCCTACTGTATCTGACCCATTGGCAATGCGGTCCCGTATCATCTTAGCTTCCTAATCGGTCTTCTGAGCCTCTAACACGCGTGCAAACAATGTGGGTTGTAAAGCAACTGAATATAAGGTTGCACCTCCCATTGTCTCCCCGAGACACAGATCAAACTCCCCAACATCCCGAAGCATGTCCCACTCTCGCATAGCCACAAAAGCTAACGAGCTGTGAGATCTCCTACTGAGTGCATCAGCTACGACGTTTGCCTTACCCAGATGGTATTGCAAATTGAAGTCGTAGTCTTCTAACAACTCCATCCATCGTCGTTGGTGAAGATTCAAGTCCTTCTGTGAAAACAAGTACTTTAGGCTCTTGTGATCAGAGAAGACCTCGAAATGCTCAGCATAGAGATAGTGACGCCATGTCTTCAAGGCAAAGACCACGGCTGCCAACTCCAAATCATGTGTAGGGTAATTCCTCTCATGTGTCTTCAACTGTCGGGATCCATAAGCTACAACCTTGCCCTCCTGCATCAGAACGCAACCCAAACTCTCATATGAAGCGTCACAGTACACTGTGTAACCCAAACCCCGCTCAGGAATAATCAGCACTGGCGCACTGGTCAATCTTCTCTTCAGCTCTTGGAAAGCTGACTCACAAGACTCGCTCCATACAAACGTGACTCCCTTTCGCGTCAAACGCATCATCAGTGCTGCAAGCCTAGAGAAGTCCTTCACGAACCGCCGATAATAACCTGCCAGACCCAGAAAACTACGAATCTCAAAAACATTCTCCAATCGCTGCCAATTCGTCATTGCATCAGTTTTCGACGAGTCCACTGATACTCCATCCTTTGACACCACGTGTCCAAAGAATCTCACATCTGTTATCCAGAACTCACACTTCTCGAATTTCACATACAAGCGATGTTCTCTCAGAAGTTGTAGAACAAAGTGTAGATGCTCCTCGTGCATCTCCCTCGTGGGTGAATAAATTAGAATGTCATCCATGAACACAACTACAAAACTGTCCAGATAAGGGTAGAAGATACGGTTAATCAAACCCATAAATGTAGCAGGGGCATTTGTCAAACCAAATGGCATAACTAGAAACTCGTAGTGACCATAACGAGTCCAAAAGGTGGTATTCGCTATGTCTTCGTCCCTAATCCTCGGCTGGTGATACCCTGACCTCAAGTCAATCTTTGAAAAGCAGCACTATCTCCTCAACTGATTAAATAAGTCATCAATCCTAGGCATGAGATATTTATTCTTCACGGTTACCTGGTTCAGCTTCCTGTAATCTATGCACAATTTCAAGGATCCATCCTTCTTTTTCACAAAAAGAGCTGGAGCTCCCCACGGCGATGTACTCGGCCGCACAAACCCCTTGTCTAGCAACTCCTGCAACTGCACCTTGAGTTCTCTCAACTCAGCCGGTGCAAAACGGTACGATGGCATAGAGATAGGAGCAGTTCCTGGAACAAGATCAATAGAGAACTCGACATCTTGACTCGGCGGTAGCTCAAACAAATCATCAGGAAAGACATCCAGATAGTCGCACACCACTGGGGGTAACACTCCTCGAACCCCAACCGGCTCATCTAACCTGAGAGCATAAAAGAGGAAACCCAAGTTCCCTTTAGCCCGAGCAAAACTGGGCATAGACACCAAACCCTCATCTCGATCACCCACAAAGAAAAAGCAGTCACCCTCCGGGGTACAGATCGACACTCTCCGTTGCTCACAATCTATATAGGCACGGTAGGCAGTTAGCCAGTCCATCCTTAGGATGACATCAAATGTGGTCATGCCTAGAATGATAAAATCAAACTCTAAACAATGACCAGCGATCTCCAACATGCAAGATCTACAAACAAGACTCAGCGTCACACTCCCACTAACTGGGGTCTCTACACTCAGGGTACTACCCAACCAGTCCATTTCTAACCCCAAAGCAGATACAAATGCAGATGATATAAACGAATGTGATGCTCCCGTGTCAATAAGGACACTGGCCCATGATCTAAAGACTAGAAGAGTACCTCTGATCATGGCTGGTGTAATAGCAGCATCAGATGCAACTGGTGCTTTAGAAGCACTACGATCAGCAAGAACGTAAGCCCTGGCCTGCGGTAGTCAGGTCTGCCCACCATAACCCTGAGTCGATGGTTGCCTTACTGACTAAGCTGAAGCACCTCTTTCCATAAACCTAGACGTCTGAGCCCTAGGCTGCTGCGGAGCCTGTTGTCTCCGTACAGATGAAGCAACTAACCCTCCTGTCGCGCCTTGAACATTTCCCTCTCTGGGACAGGATCTGTGAATATGCCCGAACTGACCACACCCAAAACAAATAGGTGGGTTTCTCGCCTGTGACTGGACGGGCGCTGAGCTTTGAGCCTGGCCCTTTTGCTGGCACTCAACTACACGATGTCCCGGCTATCCACATCGATAACAGATCATCCCTCTCTGCTCTGGCCTTCCTGTCGAGGCCATTGAAAGCGTAGGTGCAGACGACTGCGGCTGAGACCATCCAGCAAAACGAGAACTAGGTCCAGACAACCTCTTGCGCTTTTTCCCACGCCTCTGGAACTGTGTATCTCCACTGCCCTCCTGGCTCCCGCTGTCTCTAACCCTGTGGCTATCAGCCAACGAGTTCTCTACCCGAATAGCAGCTTCCACCAGCTTGATATACACCTCCACATCTAGAGCAGCAACTCTATCCTTGATAGTAGGTCGAAGTCCCCTCTCAAACCTCCGAGTGTGCAACTCCTCTGTGGATACCATCACAGGTGCGAACCGCGACATATTCGCGAACTTGGCCTCATATTGGACCACGAAAAGGTTCCCCTAAACAAGATAGAGGAACTCCTCTTGGTAAGTATCCCTTGAAGATCCCGGGAAATACTTCTCCAAGAAGACTCTCGTGAAAGCAGCCTATGTGTCATCCACAGTAGTCTTGGCGAACTTCCACCACTCTCTAGCATCTTCCCATAGTTGGAACGCTGCCAACTTTATGTGCAGAGCATCCTCCCCGATATCCAGAGTATCGAAGATTGTCGTGGTCACTTCCAACCACTCAGTAGCCACTTTTGGGTCCGACTCCCCAGAAAAGGTTGGAGGATCAAACCGCTGAAACTCCCACATAGCTACAAAAGCTCTTGGCTCAGGAACCCGCACACTAGCCCTGGTCACTTTTGCCATAGCTCTCATAGTGGCCAACATCTCCTGGACAACATCAGTGCCGCCAACATCAGTACCACCCACTTGTTCCTGTGGGGCAGGAATGTTCCCTTCCTCCGGAACCTGAGCATAGGCACGTCCTCGGCCACGGCCTCGATCACGACCCCGTCCCTACACTCCCCGCGTGGACATAATTCTATAGGAAGCAATATAAAGAGGATAAGCTTTCCTACAATATACTACTACGTAACATAAATACATAATCATGCTATCACATAGCCACATAAGATTATGCAAACACATCTCACATACCGAGGAGAACTAACAAGACGGACTCGTCAATTTGGATAACCAATTTAGATTTCCTGCTAGAAAACACGTCGGCCAAATGAGTTTTTAACTTAGCTTCCAAACTTGTTATTCCAAACGCCCTGAGGCAAGACTCAGCAATCCCGAGATTCAACCTCCATACTCACATATACACAACTATCATGCTCAAAAATCTATTAACAAGTTATAAACCAACTTATAAACATATGCAAGTAAGCATACACAATCAACCTCACCATATGATAAACCCTTTTCCCATGGCTCTTAGGTATTCAAACCCAGAGCTCTAATACCAAGTTATCACGCCCCTAAACTCGGGATCACGTGAAAATTCACCAAACATAAGTTTTATATGAAAATACAAGTTTTCATACATTGAAATTTGCCTGTTAAAACCAATGGAATACCCAACAAATTGTACCTCTCATATATAAATGGCATACAGTTCCAACATGTATACAGTATATTGCCTTATGGCATACAAAATCTGCCTTCAGGAACAGGTATACCAAAAAGAAAAACTATAAAACTCTTTTGCCACCGCAGACACCACCAAAGCTATTCTCCATCCACATCATCACCTGCAAATGTTTTTATAGAAAATTCCCACACGTGAGCCGAAATCGAATAGAAACAAACAAATGTTCATCTTTCTTCTTCATTTGTTGTTAAGTGAGGGAAATCCATAGAAAATTATGCAACCATATGAATGGGAGCTAAACTCAACCACAACCCAAAAAGGTTTTTCACAAATCCCAAGTTTTTCCATCAGACTATATAAGTCTCCCAAAACGATTTTATTAACAAAAAATCCTATTTTCATCCTTCAAACCATGCGATGCAAATATTGCAAATAACCAACCATAGTTAAGGAAAAATAATAATCGAAATCATTGTTCTCTCACGGAATGTACCATCGTGGAAAAGAAGAAGAATGTGATCTTATGTACCGACTCCATCACAAGGGGATAGAGATAACAACTATAGACTCCTGCCCATTACCTAGTCCTGAATCATTTAAGACCTGCTAGGTAATGACAAGTTCTATACGGAGCACCATGACGTAAAAGCTAACTTTACGGGCCCGACAACCCGAGAGAAAAGAGCACCCAAATCGACCTTTTTTACGAGAACTACCCCGAATGATGACAAAGATACATACACTGCACACATTTCTGAACCTTCACCGAGGACAACTCGTGCTAAATACCCGTCATTCCAGAACATCTAGATAATCTTCTAAAAATTGAACGGTAGCATCAACTACAAAATCTTTTCGCAAATATACATTATACATGTATATAGATCCATCCATTAACATGGAGATCAACAAAATATTTCAAAAATAGTTTTCCCAAAAGCAGTTATACAATGCATGTATAAGCAAGAGATCCAATTCATAAAACCATGGAGATCAAACTAAAACATGTAAAAATATATTTTCTTATCAAAATGTTTTAGAAAGTGAGCCTCAACCCTAAGGGTTAGCTCCAAACCTCCGGTAAGCACGTTTTTTCCAAAGATTTTCATCAAAACCCTCTTTGCAAACCATCCTTTCCCAAACAAACCACCCAAACCATCAATACCAACACCAAGCACTCACACAAGGATTCAGTCGACTGGCCCAAGCCCCCAGTCGACTAAAATGCTCACTGGAAAAGAATGACCAAAATAGAAACAATTTTAGTCGACTGACCTCCCAGGTCCAGTTGACTGAACTCATAGCATGATGATCCAGTCGACTGAACCAATGAGTTCAGTCGACTAAACTCACGCAGAAAGTGTTTTTTAGCTACAATTTTTGCATGTTTTTGATTCCAAACCTCAAATCAAACCCCCAAACACTCATCGAACACCCTTAAACATCAACACACCCAAGGCTCTCACCAACACCTCAAAAAGAAACCCTCAAATCACATTTCCATCCATCGAAAACGCCGAAAAATAGTTTTAACCCAAAACTGGATCTAGAACATAAAATCACATTTCATGCATTTTTAAACGGTGAAATATTATAAGATTACATATAGTACCCTTATACAGCAGTAGAATCTGAGATCCTACCTCGTTGGGTAAAAAACCCAACACCTCGATCTACGTGCAAATTCAAGCTTCGTTAAAATCAAATTTTATCCAGATGGATGCATAAACCATGAAGCCAATAGCAAGGATCGGCTGTTGATCCGACAAAACCTAATCCCCGGGCCCCCAAGAAGTTAGAGAGAAGGCAGAGAGAAAATGGAGAAAACTTAGGAGTTAAGTTTTAAAAAATATCTTTTGAAAATATCTAACTCTAGATATTTATAGGCCTCCAAATTATTTTTTTTTAATTTCAAAATTCGTACCGTAACTCCCCGCGGCCCCCGAGACCAACCCCGCATGTTTAATCTAACCAAAACATGCATCAAAACTCATATAGGCACATCAAAGAGAAAATGCTAATAAGGCGTCAAAACACCTAACATGCATATATATCAAAAATCAAATGGTACAGGGTCTCACAATAACTATCAAAAGTCTTAGCCGGTAAGCTTTTTGTAAAGGATCTGCAATATTGTCTCTTGATGTAAACTCTATGTCTAACTAAAAATTTGAGTTTGTATACCCCAAAGGTACTAGACTGTTTGTTTGGTAAACCAACATATAATTCTTATTTCTCTTCAGCTACTTAATTATATTTTTTACCGTAGTCCAATATTCCTGCCTTAGGTTAGACTGATATCTGCTAACCATGTCAACGACAAAACAGATGCCGAGTCTAGTGCAAAACATAACATACATGAGGCATCCTACTATCTAAGCATAAGGAACCGTCTTCATCTTCTCTATCTCATCAGGTGTCTTAGGATACTAATCTTTGGATAGAGTGATTCCATGCCTAAAAGGGATAAATCCTTTCTTGAAATCTTGCATGCTAAAACGAGTAAGGATATTATCGATATACTTTGCTTGTGATGAGCTCAATATCATTTGTTTTCGATCTTACATAAACTTGATCCCAAAGATGTGACTAGCGTTTTCCAAGTCCTTTATATCGAGCTGCCAAGATAACGACACTTTATCCTAAGATAATACCCCCACATCATTTTTGATGAGCAAGATATCGTCTACATAAAGTATTAAGAAGATCACCATGCTTCTGTCACGCTTCTTGTACACACAAGACTCATCCAGACTTTGATCAAAATCATAAGACTTAATGGCTTGATCAAACCGAGTGTTCTAAGACTATGATGCCTGCTTAAATTCATAAATAGATCTCCTAAGCTTACATAACATGTGTTCCTAGCTCTTTGTAATGAATTCGTCTAGTTGTATCATATGGATATACTAATCAAGACTTCTGTTAAGAAAAACTGTTTTGACATCCATTTTTTATATTTCATAGTCAAAATAAGCAAAAATAGATAAAAGAATCCGGATAGAGTTAAGTAAGGCTACCGACAAAAAGGTTTTCTCATAATCGATCACTTCTTTCGGAGTGAACCCTTTAGCAACAAGCCTACTTTTAAAGATTTTAACCTTTTCGTCTGCTCCTCTCTTCCTCTTGTAAATTCATTTGCATCCAATGGATTTTATCCATTCAAGTGGTTCTACAACTTTTAGACCCGATTGGAACACATAGATTCCATCTATGAATTCAATGCCCATTGCCAAAAATTTGCATCTTTATCTTTAAGTGCTTTGTAGTTATAGGGTTCGGTATCCAATTCTGCTAGGATCCTGTCAAAAGACTCTCTCAAGAACATATACCGATCAGGTTGATGAACAACTCTCCCATTACGACGAGGCACTACTTGTGTACTAGTAGTAACACGTTGTGAGTTAACACCCTGTACATCAGCACTCTGTTCTTGATTTGCACATGTTTCGATAATCTTCCACTACGGGGAGGTAATGGAATATCAGTGACTTTTTCTTCTATTCTATTGGTATTTTCTCTTAGTTCTTTCATAACAATGTTGCTTTTGGGCCTGTAATTCATAATATAATCTTCTTCCAAGAACCGGGCATTGGTGCTAATAATGACCTTCTGATCCTTAGGATTATAAAATAGATCACTCTTCCTTCTATTAGGATATCCCACAAAAAATAGACTTCTGTCCTCGGCTCCAACTTACCTGCGTTCCCTTACAACACGTGTGCTGGATACCCTCAAATTCAAATGTGTTTCAGACTAGGCTTATGCCTGGTCCACAATTCTGTGGGATTAAAAGGTACTGACTTAGAAGGTATCATATTCATAATATAAGTCGTTGTCTCTATAGTGAGTCCCCAAAATGAATCGAATAAAGCTAAATAACTCATCATGGACCTTACCATCTCCATAAGAGTCCTATTCTTTCTTTTTACTACACCATTTTGCTGCGAAGTGCTATGTGCAGTCAATTGGAATATAATCTGCTCTGATGACAGGTAGTCTCTAAACTCTCTAAAGAGATATTTTTCACCACGGTCGAATCGTAGTAATTTGATACTTTTACCCAGACGCTTCTCCGTTTTCACCTTGAATTCTTTTAATTTTTCAAACTATTCAGACTTACAGTGCATTAGGTAAATGTATCTATATCTTGAGTAGTCATCAATGGAACTGATGAAGTACTCAAAGCCACCTTAGTCCGGATTGTCATAGGACCACACACATCAGAATGAATGAGCTCCAATGGTTCTTTAGCTTTATAGCCTTTGGCTAAAAATGGCTTCTTGGTCATTTTATCTTCTAAGCAAGATTCACAAACTGAAAGTACCTCCACTTTCAATGAACTCAAAAGTTCATCTACTATCAGTCTGTTTATCCTTTTTAGATTAATATGACCCAAGCGTAAGTGCCAAAGAAACGTTTGGTTCATTAAAGAAAAAAACTTTCTCTTATATGGTAAATTAGATGTGTTGTTTATTTTAGTTAGTTGTAGTATAGGAAATGTTAGAGTAATAACATAAAGATTATCTACGAATATACCAGAACAGATAACCAGATTATTATCCTTAATAACCACAAAATTACTAAAATAAACCACATATCCGTATTTAACCAATCTAGAAACAGTAACTAAGTTCCTTCTAATGGAGGGTACATAAAGATAATCTCTCAATATTAAAATTCGATCCTACTAAACCTTAGATTGACATCTTCTACTACAACAGCTGTAACATTTGTATTATTGCCCATATGTAGGCAAATCTCCCCATCACTAAGTTGTTGGATTTTCTGAATTCCTTGCAATGAATTACAGATATGATTAATAGCTCCCGTATCTACACACCAGGTATCGATAGATAACACCACTAAACATGATTCCATAAATAGTGAACAGAAATTACCCTATTTGTTCTACCTTTTAAGAAATACTAGACATAACTTTTTTCAGTGCCGTGCCTAGTTGCAGTCAAACATCTGCCTTTTGACTTTTTCACACCAGCATGTAGCCCATTAACTACCCTAGATACTGTGCATCCCTATTTCTAAACTTTTTTTTTCTTCATGCCTTTCAGCCCATAGGAAGAACCTTTTTTTTCTAAAATATACATATTTTTTGGTATTGAAGGAGTACCATTGATAGTTAAAGCTATATTCAAGTTACTTTTTCAGTCAACAAAATTGGATCCCGTAAGTTTGTTTTCTTTGAGAACTGAAGCGAGTGGGTTGAAAGTCATTTTAATTCTGAGAATCGCATAATTACAAAAATTATTAATTATGATGAGCAAAACTCTGAATTCATTTTAATTTTGCTCTCTACTATTTTAAAATTAATTCGTCAGCAGCCTGATAACCTGATAATAGCACGCTTCATTGGGAGGACGTCTACTGTTCCTCATAAGATCATATATGCCAATTCTTTTTAATTTTACTATCTAGACAGCTGATCTTGCCAAGTAAAATTAAATAGCTGATATAGTTTAGGTCCAATATAAAATATCAGTGACTCAGTTGAAGAGGATACTATTATATACAGCTAAGTGTTAACCATCACCTAATTCTAAATTATTCACTTCGTAATGAACTCTTTAGTTGGAGAAGTGATCCACACTAACAATTATCCAGAATTATCTCTAAAGAAAATTCGTACTAGCGATACCGTAATTAATATGTCCGTTGGGGAGAAAAGCCTTACTATCGACACACAAAGTTTAATTGCATCGCTTACAAATTAGTGATGGAGACCGCGAAATTTATCTGTGAATAAATTTTCTCTCCCACTTAGATTTTTAAAATATTTTTTAGGGTTAT
>JAOTRH010067863.1:0-18099 GCA_034768845.1 Heliamphora exappendiculata | reverse complement strand
CTTGATATTATTGTTATTTATCTAAATCACAATTTATTGATTCCTTGTTTCAAGTTCAGAACAACAAAAGGCTGCTCTTAGACTATTGGCAGTTAGCAATTTAATCAATCAGGCAGTGGGAGATGCTTTGAGCGGGTTGCTTATAGTCGGGGCTATTTGTAGCATATGGGATGGTCAATCCATAGATGGAGTGAACTTTAACATGATTTACCCAGCAAACAACTGAAGGATTTTTTTTTATTCCTAAAATTGATCATTTAGATATTATAATTGCTCTTTGTAACTACATCAAAACTCATCATCAAACAAGCTTTCATTAGAACTTCTAGTTCTTCAAACTATTGTCTATGTTAAGTGTTAACAATTCATCAAAGAAGCAAGTTAAACTTTTTATACCTCAAGTTTGTTTGAGCACGGTAGTTAACTGCTATAGCACATTTAATATATGCTTTAATACTTGTCTTAACTAATAAAAGGAGTTACCTTTATAAGAACATATGTTGTAGGCTTTAGATAGTTCATGTTCCATCTCTCTCATGATTTTGTTCTATAAATAAAAGTGTCTTTGTGCAGTAAAACTGCCATCTCGACGATTTTCCTTTTTTTTTTAACGTTTCAATTACTTTCTTTTTTGACCTTAATCGATGCTTCAACTAATTTTCACATTACACCTTTGTGGTTTTTAGGTAAAAGTTGTTGATAGAATTGAGATTGTTACAGAATGTAGATGGTTAAAATGGAAAATGTGCAACTCGAATAGCTAACCCGAGTAGGTGGTTCGAGCAAGTGGCTCGAGTGAATGACTTACGTAAATGGCAAGTAGCTTGATTGACTGAATGATAAATCGAATGACTTACGTAAATGACTTACGTAGTGAATGACTTACGTAAATGAATGACTTACGTAAATGGCTCGAGTGAATGATAAATCGAATGACTCGATGGCCGAGTCACTCAAATGGAAAGTAGCTTGATTGACTGAGCAGATCAAGGGCTATGTAGTTCAGTAAGGGGACTCGAAGTGGAACGAGAGACGAACGATTTGATGAGCTTCAATAACCCAAGGGATTAGGAAGTCGAGTCCATGAAGTAACAGTAGCTCAAAAGTTTGAGTAACTATGTAAAAAAATACATGACATCCCATAGCATAGCCTTGACTATGGTCGAAGACATACCACAATACAGACTATGAAGCATAGCTCGGACTATGACAGTAGCCCTAAATACTTAACTAAATTTTCATGGCACAAACCATGAAGATAGCACAGACTGTATTATTACCATAACATAGGTCGTGAAGATAGAACAGACTATGTAGCTCTGACTAACTGATTTTAATGACATAGCACAGACTATGTGCCTCAGCACGGACTGAATAAAAGCCATCATATATGGCACAGACTATATCAATATAAATTCCTCTAAGAATCAAAAGGTTGTCTTAAAGACAATAAAGATAATGGCAGCATAATACTACACAGGACATTGGGAGACATATGATTTGGTGGCTAAGGAAAGGACTTGTTGAACCACGGAACCCTCCCACTCGAATCACTCGAGTAACCTTCAAGTCACTCGACCCGAGTGGGTCAAGTATTTGACCCAATTGGGTTGGGTTTCGATGGGAGCCCTATTAGCCGACCAAGTTGAGTTGGAGTAAAATAATACCTGGTTGATTTTCTGGATAGAATCTATTGATTCTCTGAGATCACCTTTCATTATCTAATTATATCTCCAAGAGAGTCCTATCCTAATCCTAACATAACTCATCTGAGTGTTATAAATAAGATGGATAGTCGTGCATTCAGAAGGATCATATTAAATAGCCGGATGCATTGTTCATACTGTTAGGATTATATACTGAAAATTATGTTTTTAATATTTAATTTTTTTTAATAAAATTAATTTTTTTATTTTATGAGAATCTTAATAAGAAATATATGTAATATCATTTTTTTAATATTATGCATGGATATCCTTTATTATGTACAGTATTTAATCTGGTGTGTAGAGTTCGACTTGCACACAGAAGATCAGATTTTAGGTTCTTGCAAAATATAAGTTATTTGTTCACAGTTTGGATGGAAATAGACATACGATCGATACGACTGTAGCACAGAGTTTTAGTAGACCTATCTTAGTTACAGAGAACAAATAATAGTATCGTCTATTATTTCGACTCTTTGTGCTAGTACACTTTGTGTGTATTGAACGGAACACATTGGAGTAATTAATTTTATACTTACTATATAAATTAATTCACACCCCAAAGTTATTATGAAGAGTGCTTATACTCTTAATCCTGAAATAATTATTGATTTGCGTATATTTAATATTGGTTGTTTTGATTCATTAGAGAGTGCGATCATATATGAGTCTATATTATCGGTGAGTTGGATAGCGATATTAATTATATGGTAAATATTAATTATTAACGGAATCCACGTCTCGAATAATTAGGATTGACGATAGCCTCTTAAGGAAGTTTATAAGTTTTGACGGGCCAAACCCTGGAGGTGGATTTGAATATGCAGTAGTCAAATAAGTTAAGCAAAATGGCTTAAAGAATTTAAAGATGCCGATTCAATTAAATTATCAGTAATTAAATTTAATTGGTGGGTATTGAAAATCTTCACTTGGGGAGATGAGTTAAGTATTTAATAACAGGAACTCAATACAAGATAATCTTGAGATTATAACTTAAAGTGAAATTACAATTTTTTAATAGTGTGAACAGTAATTTAGTATTTTATGAAAATTGTAGAAATCGCTACAAGATTTTCATAATTACAATTACCGTTGAGAGATTTGTTTAATTGCAAAAATCGCTAAATACGTATCTAGGTCACAGTAGAAGTCTTCATCATAATTACTCCACGGGTCCCTACTATAGCCCTATTAATATGTGGATAGGCTGAATCAAATTCATAATTTGTCTTCAGAACTAAAGTTGATTAGGTTATGTCGGTACGAGTTCTCAAAGTTTTGTAGTCCACACTAATGTATGCTATTCATTGCACTAGACCCGACATCTACTTTGTCGTTGGTATGGTTAGCAAATATTAGTTTAATCTAGAGCAAGAGCATTAGATTACGATAAAGAATATAATCAAGTACCTGAAAAGAACTAAAGATTGTATGTTGGTTTATCAGGATGATAGTCTAGTACCTTTAGGGTACACAAACTCATATTTTCAGTCAAACAAAGATTTTCATAAGTTTATCTCAGGATATGTGTTTACCTTAAGAGGTGGAGCTATTAGTTGGAGGAGTATCAAGCATCCTGCATTGTTGATTCCACCATGGTGGCCAAGTATGTAGAGCTTCTGAAGAAGCCAAAGAGATCGTTTAGCTCCGAAACTTCCTGTTAGATCTAGACGTGGTCCATTCAGTTCAGTCAGCTATTACACTTTATTGTGATAATAGCAGAGCGGTTCCAAACTCAAAGGAATCAAGAGTCCACAAGAAAGAAAAACACATTGAGTGTAATAAGTATTACCTGATACGAGAAATTATACATATGAGTGATATTGCTGTGATCAAGATTGCATCAGGAGACACAACCTTGCAGATCCTTTTACAAAGAGCTTACCCGCTAAGACTCTTGATAGTTATGTAGAGGAAAAGGAAGTTAGATGTATGGAAACCTAGTTTTAAGTATAAATGGGAGATTGCCAGGGTTGTATACAGAAAATTATATTTTTAGTATTTAATTTTATTTTTAATAAAATTAATTTTTCTATTTTATGAGAATCTTAATAAGAAATGTATGCAATATTATTTTTTTAAAGTTATGTATGGATATCCTTTATTTATATACAGTATTTAATATGGTGTGTAGAGTACAGTATGCACACAGAAGATCAAATTTTAGGTTCTTACAGAATATAAGTTATTTATTCATAGTTTAGATAAAAATGGGCATACTGTCGATACAACTGTAGCACATAGTTTTAGTAGGTATTCCTTGATTATAGAGAACAGACAATAGTGTCGTTTATTATTTCGACTATCTGTGCTAGTACACTTTGTGTGTATTGAAAGAGACACATTGGGGTAATTAATTTTATACTGACTATATAAATTAATTCACACTCTAAGGTTATTATGAAGAATGCTTATACTCTTAATTCTGAAATAATTATTGATTTGCGTATATTTAATATTCGTTGTTTTGATTCATTAGAGGATGCGATCTTATATGGGTCTATATTACCGATGAGTTGGATAGCGGTATTAATTCTATGGTGAATATTAATTATTGACGGAATTCACGTCTCGAATGATCGAGATTAATGATACCCCTTTAAGGAAGCTTATAAGTTTTGATCGGGCCAAATCCTGTAGGTGGATTTGATTATCCGACGGTCAAATAAATTAAGCAGAAGATATTAAAATTTTTTAAGATGCCGATTAAATTAAATTATTAATAATTAAATTTAATTAGCGAGTATCGGGAATGTTCACATGAGGAGATGAGTTAAATATTTAATAATAAGAGCTCAATGCAATATGGTCTTGAGATTATGGCTTAAAGTGAAATTACAGTTCTTTAGTGGTGTGAAGTGTAATTTAGTATTTTATATAAATTACAAAAATTGATGCAAAATTTTCATAATTATAGATACTGTTGAGAGATTTACTTAATTGCGAAAATCGCTAGATACGTATTTGGTTCACACTAGAAGTCTTCGCATTAATTACTTCATAGGTCCCTACTGTAACCCTATAAATATGCGAATAGGCTGAACTAAATTCATAACTTGTTTTTAAGACTAAAGCATGCTAGATTCTGTCGGTACAAGTTCTTGAAAGTTCATAACCCACACTACGTTCGGGAATCGCATAAGGAAATACAGTAAGAGGTCTGACGGGAGCTTCAACTCGGAATCAAAAATCGTAGTTGGAGAATCGACCAAAAAGGTATTCTTCTAAATTAACTGTGGTGGTACGAATTTTATTTTGATCATTCGACATCAAAAAAATTTATCTAGAGCCTGTTTAGGCGATTGCCCGTCCAGTTATTTTTTTATCGAAAATCGTTTACAAAAATAATGATCTTAACAGTTTTTCCTCCAACACATACTGCTAATATTCCATACTCGATTAGCCTTCTCCTTCACCCAACCTTTTCCTCTCTCCGTTCTATGTTTTTTGATTACTTTGTATATTTCACATCTCTATAATTATTCTTTATTGGTTTGTTCTAAAGGACCCTACATTCTTTGGCAATTCCGCTGGGGAATTGGTAATGCACCATCTTGATGGACTAGATGAAGAATTGGTAACACTGCATCTAGATGTGCTTCCAGATGCTCGACCAATAAAACAAGAAGCTCAAAAATATCATCCCGAGCTAGAGAGCAAGATCAAGATATAAATCAAGAAGTTATAGAAGGCTAAGTTCATAGAGAACATACAGTAGCCAACCTAGCTGGAAAACATTGTACTAGTGAAAAAGAAGAACGGACATATTAGGATATGTGTTGAGTTTAGAGATTTGAACAAAGCAGGCCCGAAGGATGAGTTCCCCCTACCACATATTGACACACTGGTAGATGCCACCTCAGGTCACGAGATGTTCTCCTTTATAGATGAATTTAGTGGCTACAACCAAATCAGGATGGCACCAGGTGACGCAGAGAAAACGGAATTCCGAACACCAGAGGTAACTTTTACTATACTGTCATGCTGTTTAAACTAAAAAATGCTGGCGCAACATATCAGCAGGCAATGGTGGTAGTATTCTATGATATGTTGCACCAGATAGTCGAAGATTACGTGGATGACATAGTGGTGAAATCAAAGTAGCCGTAAGACCATCGACTAACCTATAGACAGTATTCAAATGGTGCAAAAAGTTCAAAATGAGGATGAACCCTCTCATAATGGAGTATTCAAATTGTACTAATAATGGAGTGTTCTTTCAAATTGGTTTAGCTCTTCTTGCATAGCCAAAATCAAAAATTCATCATTTTCGGCTTTCTCAAAATATTTTGGTTCAGTCTGGGAAAAAAATGCTAAATTACCACAAATATTATGTAGAGAGGAGCGAGTTTTGATATCTTGATATGGATCACCAATAATTAGATCTTTTGGGTAACCATGAGCATACCTCCACTCTTTAGGTAGATAAGGATTTTCTGCATTTTCAAAATCTGCAATATGTTGGACTTCATTTTGTTGTGAATTTAGAGCTTCATCTTGATTTGGCTCTTCCTTATCTTTGATGAAGATATCTTCAACACATTTTTCTAAATTTAAAATGTTATCTTCACAAAAATCCTCTAAAGAACAAAGGTTAGCTTCATCAAAAACAGCATGTATAGATTCTTCAACAACTAGGGTCCTTTCGTTGAAAACTCTATACGCTTTGCTAGATATACAATATCTTAGAAAAATATCTTCATCAGATTTTGCATCAAACTTACCCAAAAGTTCTTTGTTGTTGTTTAAAACAAAACATTTGCACCCAAAGGCGCAAAAATAACTGATACTAGGTTTTCTTCCATTCCATAGCTCATATGGGGTTTTCTTGAGAGAAGCTCTTATATAACTCTGTTTATGATAAAAACAAGCTGTGTTGACAGTTTCGACCCAAAAGTATCTTGGTAGATTATTTTTACAGAGCATGGTTCTAGCAATTTCTTCTAATGTCCTATTTTTCCTCTCAACAACTCCATTTTGTTGAGGGGTTCTAGGAGCTGAGAAGTTATGGTTAATACCATTTTCATCACAAAACTTTCAAAATCTTTGTTTTTAAATTCTCTACCATGATCACTTCGGATACTTGCGATTTGAAAATCTTTTTTATTTTGAACTCTCCGATGCAGTTTTGAAAAAAAGGCAAAGGCTTCATCCTTATGAGCTAATAATAGCACCCAGTGTATCTAGTGAAATAATCAACAATAACAAAGGCATATCTCTTACCTCCAAGGCTTAAAGTCCTTATTTGACTAAATAAATCCATATACAATAATTGTAATGGCCTAGAAGTTAAAATCTCATTTTTAGAATAAAAAAAACTTCTAATTGGTTTGCCTTGTTGGCATGCATCACACACTTTGTCTTTTTCAAATTTGATTTGGGGTAACCCAATCACTAATTCCATTTTCAAAAGTTTAGAAATCAAGTTTATGTATGCATGTCCAAGCCTTCTATACCATAACCAACTATTATCACTCAAGGCGGCTAAGCACTTGGTGTCATTCTTAGAAAGATCATTTAGAGTAAATGTATAAATATTTTCATGCCTATGACCTTCAAGAATAACTTTATTATTGGTTGAATCTTCAATAACACACTTAGCATGATCAAACACAACTTTGTAACCTTTGTCACAAAGTTGGTTTATGCTAAGAAGGTTATGTTTCAAACCATCAATAAGCAAAATATTTTCAATAGAAGGGTAAGAAATTTTACCAATACAGCAAATTCCTATGATTTTCCCTTTGCTATTGTCTCTAAAGGTCACAAATTCACCATCTTTTGGCTTAAAAGATGCAAACATCGATTTGTCGCATGTCATGTGTTATGAGAAAGCACTATCGAGGTACCGCATCCCCTCCTTGAATAAGGATTTGAGACACACCTGCAAGAAGAATCAACTTTTGATTTTTGGTACCCAAATTTTCTAGGGTCCTTTGATATTAGTTTCTCGAGAGTATGTTTCTTTAGGAACCCAATTCTTCTTGACAGAACCATTTGGAGATTTTCTATGTAGACAGTGGGTGACAATGTGCCCATGCCCATAACAGTGAAAGCAAGTTGCATTTGAATGATTTGATGATACTTTGACAAATATGTTGCTCAAGAATTTTTATTTCTTCTTGGGTTTGTAGCTAATTCCAGCTTTATCAAAAATACATTTTTGCATCCCAAGAAGTTTATCCAAATTTTTATTTCTTTGAGTGAACTTATAAACGATTTTTGTGAGATCCTCAACTTTTTCACTTAAAACTCTGTTTTCATATTTTAGAACAAAAACTTGCTTTAGCAAGACAGATTTTTCATTTTTCAAAACTTCAATTTCAATTGAGGAGGAAAGAACTAATTTTTTTAAAACAGAATTCTTTGCACCTAATTTTCTCAACTCATCACGCAAATCCTCAAAATTATTTTGCAATTCTTCTAATGAAAAAGAATCAGGAGTTACCTCATCATCTTCTCTGGCCATAAGGCATAGATTGGAAACTTTATTTTCTTTCTTTCATCTTCAGAGCTGCTATCATCGCTTTCGCCCCAAGCTGCAATCATGGCTTTCTTGAAGCCTTTCTTGAATTGCTTCTTGAGCTGAGGACATTCAGCTTTGATGTGTCCAGATTTTTTGCACTCATAGCAAATAATTTCTTCTTTCTTGGAGTCGTTCTTCAATTTGCTAGAGTCGCCTTTGAACTTGGTGGACTCACCTCGATGTCCTTCCTTTTTAAGAACTTCCTTCCTCCTTGTTTCTTATTTCTAAGAAATTTCTTGAACTTTTTTGTGATGAAAGCCATATCTTCATTTTCATCACATGAGGAGTCTTTCTCAGATTTTTCTTTAGGAGCTGAGGACTTGAAGGCAATGCATTTCTTTCTTTTGTTGTCTTCCTCATCATCCATCTTGATGTTCATCCCATGAGTCATGAGAGAACCAATAAGTTCTTCTAGGCTGAGCCTGTTCAGGTCCTTAGCTTCTTGAATAGCCGTGACCTTTGCTTCCCAACTCTTTGGCATACACCTCAGAATTTTTTTGACCATTTTTGCATTAGTGTAAATCTTACCAAGAGATTTCAGTCTGTTAATAATATCAGTGAAGCGAGTAAACATATCAAAAAAAATTTCATCATGCTTTATCTTGAATAATTCATAATTATGTACAAGAAAACTAATTTTTGACTCTTTTACTTGATTTGTACCCTCATGGATAACTTCGAGTCTGTCCAAAATTTCTTTAGCAGTGTCACATGTAGAGATCCTATTAAACTCATTTGGGTCAAGTGAGTAGTAAAGGAGATTCATAGCTTTAACATTTTTTTGTATCTCCCTTATGTCAGTCTAAGTCCATTCGGTCTCTGGTTTAGAGATAGCATCCCCTTCAACAGTTTTGGTAGGTCTTTTGGGTCCATTTATGACAACCCGCCAAATGTCATAGTCTATGACTTGAATGTAAATTCTCATTCTAACCTTCCAATAGTTATAGTTTGTTCTATTGAACAAATGGGGTCTATTGGTCGATTGACCTTCAAATTGAATAGGTTCAATACTAGTGGTTGCCATATAAAACTCTTAGACTATTAAGTCAAAAGCAAGACCCCAAGCTCTGATACCAATTGTTAGATCTAAGCAACCCAAAAGGGGGGCGGGGTGAATTGGGTTTTTAAAAAAATAGCAATTTAAAAAACTTTTTCAGAAATTTTTTAATATTGCAATAAAGTAAAATATGCAAATATATAAGTAATTCAAATATTAAAAGATGAGGCATAGAGAAAAAAATTAGACACCGGCGATTTATAGTGGTTCGGTTTTATCCTAGCCTATGTCCACTCCTCAAGATCTTTCTTGTGTATTTTCACTATTCAAAATACTTCCGGGCATATTCTAAGCCTTTATAAGCTTCAAGATTCCCCTTGAGCTATTTGATTGTTTACGGGTACATTCACAAGCCTATACAGCTTCAAGAAGATCGTATGAAAATAAATCTATATTTTCTTCTAATCTCTCTTGAACTTTTTTTTGATGAGTTTTACTCACTCACTCAAAGGCTAAAGGGTGACTCACCCCTGATTACAATAAATGAGATGTAATAAATGAATAGCACTCACTCTCTTTACAAGATTGATTACAATAAATAAAAGGGTAAAGAGAAAATGAGGAACAAGAAAAGGAGTTGTAGCAATAAATGTGAGCTTGATGATTTCTGAGATTAGTTTGAGCAATGAAATAGTAAATGCAAGTCTCCAACCTTCTTAAATGTTGAGAAGTAACTACTTATATAAGTTCTTGTGAGTTCTTGACCGTTGGAGGTAGGTGGGAGAAATAAATGCCAAAAATTTAGCCGTTGAGATCTGCCGTATTTTGAATTTTCGTCTTTAGAATCGACACAAATAGCTTTGGCGTCGACACAAAGTGTCTAGGGTAGGGTTCTTCAAGTGATTGGGTCGACACAAATCTTCTGAAGGGTTGACACAAATTCTGCACTTTACATTCCAACGTTCTGGAGTCGACACAAATAAATCTGGTGTCGACTCGTTTGAAACTTCAGCATCCGGAGTAACCATTTTATGTCGACTCAACTTGTCTCTAGTGTCGACACTAAATCTCTACAGGAAGCCTCGGTACGTCTGTGTCGACACAAATCTTCTTGGGGTCGACACCAAAATTCTGCAGGCAGGCTCGGGACTTTTGGGTCGACACGATTTGTCGTGGGGTCGACACTAAAAATCTGTTGGTGGTCTCAGTTGTTTTGTGTCGACACAATTTTTATTTGTGTCGACCCAAACTTCCAGAAACCAAAAGTGAGGATCACTTTTGTGTCGACACAAATCTGATTTGTGTCGACTCAAAAAGAGTCCTGGGCACTTTGACACTTTTGTGTTGACACAAAACTAGTTTGTGCCAACACTAACTTTTTGGTACATGAAGATCAACTTGAAAAATAGTTAGGATGCCAAACTATTTGATCAATGGGTGTTGACACACTTGATAAGTTTCAAGTATATACTTTTGCCTTAAAAGTGTTTGACTTAATTTTTAATTAAGATTAACATAAAATATTCTATTCAAAGAATAAGTGTTTGAAACTTTTGAGATAGAAGTCATTCCTTTTTGGCTAAGGTGCCAACCTTAATTATTCAAAATGTGTTAACACTTTTATTTTGAAAATATAAAATATTATCAATTTAAAATCATTTATTTCTTAGAAAATAAATTATGAAAATCATCAAAATTAAATTAAAAAACTCTTGTGCTAACAGTTGTCTCGAAGACAATTAAGATAATGGCAGTATAATGCTGCAGGGAACGTTGAGAGACATGTGGTTTGGTGGCTAAGGAAGAGACTTATTGAACCACAGACCCTCTCACTAGAGTCACTCGAGTGACCTTCAAGTCACTCGACCCGAGTGGGTCGAGTACTCGACCCGATTGGGTCGGGTATCCATGGGACCCATGTTGGTCGACCTAATTGAGTTGGAATATAACACTATTTGGTTGATTTTCGAGATAGAATCCCTTGATTCTCTAAGATCACATTTCATGATCTAATTATATCTCCAAGAGCGTCCTATCCTAACCCTAACATAACTCCTTTAAGTATTATAAATAGGAGGGATAGTCGTGCTTTCAGGAAGATCAAATTAGATAGCCAGATGCATTGTTCATACTGCCAATATTCTATACTCGATTAGCATTCTCCTTCACTCAACCTTATCTCTCTCCGTTATGTGTTTTTTGATTATTTTACATATTTCACATCTCCATAATTATTTTTTATTGATTTGTTCTAAACGACCCTACATAGAAAATGCAGAAACTGTGATTGTTAGTACCCTTGGCATTCAGGAAGCCTTGAATGCTGAAGCTGGTAAACACGTCACTGTAACTTTGATTTCTTACTCTTTGGCTGCCAATATTTTCTTTATATCCAATATCCTGTTAATGAATACATACAATTCACGTGATCATCTACTCAAATAATTGCATTAACCTTAAATGCAAGTTCTCATTATGACGAAGTTATGAACAAATATGAAAATTGAACAACTGCTCGTAAACTCTCTGAAAATAATTGGTTGGGTTATTTTTAAGAACAGGAAAAATGTACATAAACGAATTTCTGATACTTATGGTATATGTAATTTATAAATGCCGGATAATTGTACTTCTTTTAGCAAGTCACTGCAAAATGCTAAATAATACCCAAAAGACCTGGAAATTTGGAAATTTTATGGATTTTTCTTCCTCTTTTTTTTTTTTTTTTTTTGTTTGATGCAGCAAAATACCCTCGAGGAAGATGTTTTGTACGACCATCGGGAACAGAGGATGTTGTAAGAGTATACGCGGAGGCAACCACAGAGGAAGCAGCAGATAACCTTGCCAATTCCGTTGCACGGCTCGTGGATCGGTTGCTTGGATTTGGCAACTCCTAAAAATCTCCTCCCAGATTTTCTCACTTCATTTTAAGACCTAGATACAGCTGTTTTTTTACAGTGTGAGTGATTCTATCCTGATGGTGTGTAACCATCCCTGATTTATTATTGTTCAACCTTTTAGCTCCTTCTGGTACTGTGAACCTCTCAATTTTGAATAAGGTTTAACCTTGGATTTATTTGGATAGAAACAAGCTTCCTAAACTCAACATGTTTCCACACTTGCTAATTTTTAAGATTTCATCTGATTCCATTCCAATACAAGATTGAAAGTTGTGGCATTTCTGGGATTTTTTGCAAGAGAATTGCTGTTAAGGAACCAATTTCGGTTTAAAACCGACTGAGGAGCAGTTTTGCATTGGAATGGGGAATCCACTTTATCACCGTTTAAGGGCTTTACAATAGATTACTCACTTTCGGTTTGAAATTCGGCCAAATAATCTTTCTTCTTTGTAAATCAATAAATAATAGTGAGCTCCTTTTCAGAATCTCTAAGAGGATAAATTTTTTTTATTTAAAAAATTAACTTTTAAGCTATTGTGTTTGGCATTTTTAAAAAGTTTATTAACTTTTTTATACTTTTTTTTTTCAAAAAAAAGGCCTATATAATTTTAGATCTTTTTAACTAATGAAATAATTATAATACATTTAATTAAGAAATTAATTTTACTCTCAAAACAAAACAAAAAATGTGACATTATCTTAAATACCACAATTTTAAAATAAAAAGCAAGGGTTCAAGCAAAAAAACGAAAAACTATCCTAAATATATTATCTTAACAATATAGCTTCTTTTTTTTTTCTCTCTTTTCACATGTCTTGTTACTGGCTAAAAGGTTTAAAAAAAATTATTACATATCTATATTTTAGCAAACTATGATTATTAAAATTATATATCTTTCCATGCCACTACCATTACCACCCTCTAAAAATTATTATATGGTCTAGGATAATATCGTCTCGGACAAAGTAGTCTCGAATGATAATGATTGTTTGTTCACGTGACATTTATTACAAAATACACGAGTTTTTTTATAAACAAATGATCATAATCGTTCAAAATCATGAAATTTCAAATTAAGTAAAAAATTATTCTTCTATTCTTGTTTTTATTTCTACATCAGTGTGATTTTCACAACACAGTTAAATCTAAATTATTAATTTTAAATTTGAGATAAAAATTTTAATAATCTTGTTTGGGTACATAACATGTTTGTCCCCCTAATTTGAACTCTTTTTCCTTTCCTCACTTTTCTATCCTTTAACACTAACCACCTTGACCACCTAACTTGGCTTTTGGTATTGAAGGTGGAAGGTTTGGAAGTTGGAAAAATGACAAGAAAAGATGGCTGTAGAGGGATGATGGCATTTTAAAGGAAGGGGGCCGGGAAGGGTGGTTGCGGGAAGGGTGGGGGTGATTGTGGGTGGTGATGGGAGAAAGGATAAGTGGGGGTGTAAACACAAAATATCTTGACTATTATAGTAACATGATTACATGGTTTCACAAGTTTCTGATTACATGATTATATGAATATGGATAGTTTATTTTTAAATGCAAAGAATTCATATAATTGTACGATTTTCAAAAGATTTGAGAAAGTGTGTGGTACCACGTGATCATACATATTCATGTAGGGATAGCAATGAGGTGGGATAGGGGCAAAGGCGAGGTGTGTTCTCGCATTCTTATCTCATTTTACTAGCGGAGCGAGATCGAAAAATAATAATTAAAAAAACAACGGGACGGGTTATAATTGAAAATATTTTTTTCACTTTAAAAGAGATTAATACTAAAAACAATAATATACTAAGATATTAACAAATAAATTATATATATACATATATATATACACAATATGTTTAATTTATTTAATATGGGGTGGAATTAGAAATAACGGGGAAAAAATACAAATACCACCCAAGACATGGTGAGAAAAGCAGAGACAAAACGGAACATAAAAAATTGTGAGTCCTATGTTCATGGAAACAAAAGAAAAATGGGGTGGCACCAAAAACAAAAAAAGTTGAAGAGGGGGTTGGTTTTAAATTATGGGTGATGTGGAGAGTAAAATTGAAAATTTTTCTTTTTGTAGTGGAATAGATTGTACTTGTAAGTCCATGCATGTTTTGAGGAAAATGATTAAAAACAAGTAGTGATTTCAAAATTAATAATCTTTGATTACTATGTTCATCAGATTAGTGGTTCTAATGTTAATTCACTCCCTATGTTTAATTGTTTCCTAAAATTAAATATTTATTTAATCCATTAAATGATAGGCAACTCTTTAAATAAAATTAAAATGGTTAAACAGGTCCAAATGAAGTTTTATTACCCACTGAAAATTTCATACCAAATGAAATTTAAAAAGTAAAAAATTTGATTGAAAAATAAAAAGTTTAAATCGGACTAAAAAAAGCCTATTAAAAGCCTTTAAAGTGATTTTGTTTTTATTTTTAATGAATTATCCTCGGTTGATTTTTCAGTTTTTTATTATTTTATTTTTAAGTCATTTTTTTTAATTTTTTAAAAATATTTAAAAAAAACGAAAAACGTGTTTATGGGAAAAAAAAACTAAATTTATGCAAAAACCAACTAAACAAATATGGTGTTTGTCAAAATTGGTGTCAAACTGCTATTTTTTTATTTTAATTAAAATTAATATATAGTCTAAACTTTTATATATTTAAAATTTCTCTCATCCAATGAGTTAGAAAAGTAAAAATATTAATTAAAAAATAAAAACAAAATTGGAAAATACAAAAAATTAAACCGTGAAGGTTGGTGTGGAGAAAGAGAAAAAGGGAGTGTATTTAGACGCTACCAAAACCAATCGTCTGGTACACAACATAAAACCCTAGACCCGTCTCCTGAATTTTCGTTACCATCATCGGCAATTGGAATTCTATCTTGGTGGAGAGGCAACAAGGACGCTCCGAGAAGCCCGACCCGAAGCAAGAGCCCGAGTTGCCGGGGATGAACGGCGCCGTCGACGTTCCCCGACCGCGGCAAGACGTCACCATCTTTGAGTTCGGCTCAGTCGCCTGCCGGTGGGAGATCTCACCGGCGACTGGCGATAACGCGCCTCAATTTCGAGTGGTTTTCTAACTTAAAAAGAAGTTGCTACGTAAGCTTGTTAGAAACTACGGAGACCTCGCCGTCAGATTGGTCCTTAGTGAAAACGAAGATGGTCCTTGTGTAATTTACTGAACTTGAAAGAATTAAAAAAAAAAAACAAAAAATAGAACTACTTTTATTTCAATTTTGCTGTGTTTGTGGAATCTTGTGTTTTCCTTGCATATTCGAGAATTGAGCTTTGGTTTTTTGTTTTTTTTTTCAATTGCATCTTTAACTTAATTTTCTGTTTAAGATTTATATAGGTATATGTATGCATTGATGCATGTTATTATATTTCATGTAACCATGAATCTATATATGTATTAGGGTAAATTACACCTAGACCCTTTATATTTAAAAGTAATAATAATAATATCCTCTCTATTTTTTGAAATACTAATGGACTCCTTTACATTTTAATTTTATGTAATACTATGGTCCATTCATTAGCTGCTGTTAGCCCAACTATCGGAAAAGCACAGCAAGATTATAAAAGCTGTATACACTGAACTAAAATGTCCAAAACACACTTGCAGCCATACATTTTGGGATTTTTTACTATTTAAATGAACTCAAAATTTTCAAAATTGGAAAGCTACTTAAGATAATTCACAGAAAAGGCTGTTTTCAAGAATATTTTGATAAACAGCAGTTGCAAACAAGAACACCAAACCTAGTTTCTGCATTTACCATCTTTTCTATTTTAGAAAATAGGATATAGTATTCAAAAACAATGCGGAATAAACCAGGATTTGAGGGAAAAGTCAAAGAAAAAAGGAACGAAAAAGAGAACCGAATGTTCATTTATCAGAAACTGTATTTATCTAGGAATTCTACTATGTTTGTGAATATTCAGTAGCTCTGTTTGATCCTAAAAGGTTTGAATGGAATCTGCTAAAGCTGAAATATAAACTCCTTTTTCAATGAAATCATCTTTCACAAGTCAACTTACAATTTCTATCAAATGAAATCATCTTTCACAAGTGAACTTACAATAATTTGCTGCATGTTTTCAAAATGTAACTGAATTTGTTACTATTAAATTTGGATACTAGAATAATAATTCATAAAAAAAGGTTAGAAATTGAATGCTAAAAAAATACATCTCCATCCAACAAACAAATTAACCAATTAACTAGTTAACCATTAAACCAACAAACCAATGCTGCTCAAACCAACAAACCAAATAAATCAACAAACCAAAAGGACCATGTACAACAGTAAGAAAAGAAGTGTTACACATTCATTGCAAATTAACCATTTTCAATTCCTCATTGCACATATATACAACCCGTTCAACATGCCCACATGTACAAAAACCATCTATGCCAAAAACCACCAGTGTAGCAACTATACAAAGAAGCAACTATGCAAAAGGAACCATCACTATACCAAAAACCAGCTATGCAAAAAGGACTATCACTGCACGAAAATCAGGTATTCAAAAGAACCATCACTGTACCCCTCTTTTACAAAAAAAACCAGTAATGCAAAAAAAAAACTAACACTGTACCATTCCCCAACTAGAACGATGCCCATTCTCCTCCTGTTGCAGCTGCAATACCACTTGATGTTCCTTCCCCATAGGTTGATCCTTTTTGTCGTGCTAGTTTGAGTTTCAGCCACTTCTGTTGCTGGCCCGCAACCTCTTGCTCTTCCTCTTCCTGGTGCACCCCTCCCTCTTGCCCTGGATGTTGATTGTGCAGACCTTTCATGAGCTTGAGTTCCTTGACTTGGTACCTCACACTGTAAAATAAATTTTTGAATGAAATTACATGAAAAAAAAGAATGCAATAACACTGACAAAATGATAAGAAATACTTAAGTAAACTACCGTTTCTCCTATTCTCATAGCAGTTGATCTCCCCCTCCCTCTTACTGGAAGTCTTTGACAAGTTTTTTTTGTTGTGCCCAAATTGCTTACAATTGGAGCATGATATAGTGTGGAGCTTCTTCTGACTTCCACCAACAGCTTCACTTCCTTTCTCTTATTTTTCTTTGGTTGACTAGGTAGACGACGAAGTGATGGGGGTCCAATGGAATCTCCCATTCCAGCAGGCCACATGGACTCATCAAGGAGTGGATGAACAATGTTATCATATGCTTTTATATACATTCTTTTGGTAAAATAATCATGACAGTACTTATTGACGTTTAGTCACTTGAAAATAATTGCCACGGGGGATACTGTGGAAGTTTGTGTTGATTACCAAGGTCTCCCCTTGGTCTCTCCTCATAGTAAAGCTTTTGGTCATGATATAAGTAGATGTTAGTGCAAACCTGTGGAACGTCGCAATGAATGGACTCAAGTTGGTCATGGGAAGGAGATTGCCAGGGATGGTGGCAAGTCTGATAGCTCATCTTGTGCAGCTACGGTGAACTTGAGGAAGGTTAGTGAGCCAAGTGTTTCTACGGTTGTTGATGTTGAAGTGAAGGTAACAAAATCTGCAGATGCGAGTAATAGGGAGAAAGAGGAGGTCGATTCTTTGATGGAGTATGAAGCTCATCCCTCACATGTGGATGCGGATGAGATGCCTAGAAATAATGTAGTTTCTATGGAACTTTCAAATTCAGCAGAGATGGGCGACAGGGAGCCAGCGGCAATTGTAACTTCTACTTCAAATTCTTTTAGTGTGCTTATGCGTAAGAAAAAGAAAAAGAAACAACGGTCCCAAGCCCTTTCGGATGAGGGAAGTGGTGAGGTTAAAGACGTGGGGTCCCCGGTTGATGGTGAGTATGAAGCTTCTCCTTCTCCTTTTCAACAGAAGGCGGGGAGTAAGCAGTCTAAGCCGTCCAGTGGTAAGAAAAAGAAGAAACCGTCTCTTGGTCATTTAAGTTGGTAATTCTTTCAATGAGGG
>JAOTRH010067852.1:1428-18099 GCA_034768845.1 Heliamphora exappendiculata | reverse complement strand
GACTAGACTTGAAAACATCATTGGTTCTTAATATGTATTTCTCATTTGCGTTTTCGCATGCATATGTATTGTTCTTCAAATCCACTGCTTGGTCGACTCGATGCCTTAAACGTTCATCCATTTTGGAGATTGTTGGGAAGATGGGCAAGCCTTACTGACTGTACGCTTTCATAGGTATAGTAAAAGGGTTCAGGCGTACCGTTTGACCATGTCCTGCCCTACTCCAGGCATGGGAGGTGTATACCTGGCTCTATTCAGAAGGTACCCTGTTCGATTGACCAAAATTGGCCTTTCGCATATAGTAGCTTAGAAACCCCCATTAGGTGCTATTAAACCTAGTAGGATTATGTGTTTTCTTCATTGTATGTTTTGATTGCGTATTGTTAGGATAGTTTGTTTGGCTTAGGCTAGTTCCTTTTTCAGGTTCGACCAGGGTTTTTCGTTATCCTTTGATTAGGTTGGCTTTTCGCCTTTGGGTTCTTACCCGGGCTTTATTTTTCACCATGTTTGGTTTACATGCTGTAGTTTTTTTCTTGGGGTCATGCTCGTGTTTTGTTTGGAAGCCTCTAGAATAATTTCTCTCTCCTTCGGGTTCTTTTTGGGTTGTTAGTTTTCCCCCTCGTCATTGTATTAGGCCCATTTCCTTTGAACCCTGGTTTGACCCGTTTTCCTATCGTTATGCTGCCCGTTTTTCCTTAGAATTATAGATCGAACCGGTCTCTTGAGGGTTAACACTATTTTTCTACTAGAGTGCTGCTCGCTTCCCCGTTTATATAAACCTTTCCTTTAGAATATTGGTGGATCTTATCCTTAGCCGTCATCCCAGGTCGTCCAGTTGCTATGCCACCAGTATGAGCCCAACAGGGGCATTAGTTCAGCTTCAGTGATTATTTGCTTATAATTTGATGTTTTAGGTATCTAGGATATTTTCTATATGTTGTCAGAATTCTTATTTGGGAAGTATTTGATACTGGTTATTCTGCTTTTGAGATCCCGATTTTCTTTGGGTCTAGATCATTGAGCCGAGAAAGTTACAGTCGACACGCGTCTGTGCAAGATCAGGGTCAGGCAGATTCTATAGAATATTTGAATAGTCAACTGAGTCATCGAAAATGGCAGAGAATGAAGTTAACTTGACTGCTCTGATGAGAGCTATTATTGAGATATAGAGAGCTGTGGAGCAGCGACCCAAGCTTAAAACCAATGTCAAGCACAAATTTGGGCAATTCAGGCCCATCTGCCCGGTGTGAATGGACGACCGGAGGATACAAATGAGAACGGTGAAAACTTCTGGGACGATAACCAAGGACATGAGGCACTGCAAGTTGTTGCACCACCCCAGGTTCCCCGACATATCCCAGTGGAAGAAGATATCACAGCCTAGTCTAGGGAATCCGTACTAGCAGAGAAGATTGATTGAATGGAGAAGGTGTGGAGAAAGGCTAAAGGTGTGGAAGAGTATATGCTGGATGTGGGCGATTTATGTCTTTTCCCAGATGCCAAATTGCTATAAAAATTAAATATGCCAGAAATGGGGAAGTTTGATGGCATCGGAGATCCCTGAATCCATCTGAGGATGTACGTTGGAACTCTTTCCCCCATGAGGATTGACGATCAACTCAAGGCCCAATTGTTTCACCGATCATTTTTTGGGGCAGCACAAAGATGATTTCTTTCTCTAGAGGTGGCCAAAATCAAAACTTGGGAAGATATAGCTACGACTTTTATCAGTCAGTATAGCTACAATGTCCAACTGGACGTAACTACCCGAGAGCTAGAAATAACTTGACAGGAAAATCGAGAATCGTTTGTTGACTTCCTGATCCGGTGGAGGGGCAAAGCCGCCAAGATGACAAACTGGCTCACTAAGAAGGAATAAGTAAGAATGGTGGTGAAAAACTTACAGTCCCCTCTGAAGCATTACCTTATCACACAGCTGCTCTCTACATTTGAGCAGCTATTTGATGTTGGGGTGCAGAATGAAGACGCCATTCAGTTAGGAGATATTGAGAAAATAGAACCTAACCAAATATTGAGAAGGACCTTCCCTGCATACAACTAAAATCAGTCTATCGTTACCAACCTCGTGTCACGTTCGAACAAGGTAAACCTCCTGAATCCTTCTTCCTCTACCAAGCAATCAAGCCACCGTCAGTAGGTAAGCAACAGTTAGCAGGCACAACAAATGCCAAGGAGAGTCTTCACTCCCCTTAATATTTCACTAACCACTGCCCTGAATCAACTTGTCAAGAAAGGGCTCACCAAGTTGTTGGATCCTATGCCGGTACCTGATCCCCTCCCCCCGAGATACAACACTTCGCAGTATTACACTTATCACTAGGGCCACGGACATCTGGTTGATAAATGTATGAGATTGTGTCACGAGATCTAGGATCTCATTGATAACAAAGTGATCCCTCCACCGTCTGTTGCTCTAAAGACGAATGTCACGAATAACCCCATGCCAAATCATGCTAAGCAATTTGGGGTAAACTGTATAACTAGAACAGTCAAAAGATCCGAGTCAGTATATCTGTTCATCGTGTCTACCACATCCTCATGTTTTAGCTACCAAAGATCAGGCAGTTTGTTCACTGATTATGACTGAAAATGGCTAGGATATCACAGAGGAGTGGAATGATGATGCTTGGGAAGGATATCAGGCGACAATTCAAGAAGCGGAGCGCAATGAGGAAGATGACTGGCCGCTGGATTATTCGGCACGACCTAATGGGTTTGGCCACGTGCTTGATGGCATTACTCTTCCCTAACTTTTTGAGGAGGAGGTATACATCGATGAGATGCAATCCTATTGGTTAGTAAGGGTTATACTGAAATCAGATGGGGCTGAGTGGGCCAACTTTTGGGCTACTCGAGAACATGTGGAGTACATCGGAGAAGACATCTGAGAAGAAGTTGACAATACATGAGCTATTGAGGATGATGAGGAAAGAAGAGGAAGAGCAGTGGTCGGTGAGGTAGATGATCTGTGGGCATTTGAAAGCCTTTTGTGCATAGACAAAGTAAGACAGACTAAACGTATAATACTGGGATTGTGGGATCCCGAGGACGGTGTGGAACATTTAACGAGGAGTGAAAAAGAATAAGAAGAAGAGGATGACGCTATGCTGAAGCAGCTTAAAAAGACACAGGCCAATGTCAGCATTTAGGGCTTATTGATGGCCTCACACAAACATAGACAAGCTGTGCTGAAGGTCCTGGACAAAGCCAGTGTTTCGATAGATGCAACCCCAGAGAAACTCGTTGGACTCATTCTGCTGGCTGCGGTGCCAAAAGTCATTTTCTTTTCTGATAAGGATCTGCCAGCAAAAGAAAAGATTCATAACAAACCCCTGCACATAACTATTAAATGCTTGGAAAAGTGGGTCCCGGTGACTCTTATTGATAATGGGTCCGCACTAAATAGCTGTCCGCTTAGAATAGCAGTTTGCTTAGGAGTAAATCCAGAACATTTCACACCTAATAATCAAGGGGTTCGGGCCTATGATAACACGAGGAGAGATGTGCTAGGCTTGGTATCATTTGTGTTATCAATAGGGCCACTGGAGACATAGGTTGAGTTCCACGTACTGGACGTACACGCTTCTTTCAACCTGTTGCTAGGCAGGCCATGGCTGCATGACCCAAACGTCCAGGCAGTGCCATCAACTCTTCACCAAAAGTTAAAAGTGATAAAGAATGGGACAGTTCTGACTATTCATGGAGAAGACAGCATCCAACCCCCAAGAGGAGAAGGCTTAACTCTCTTGGAGGTTCAGCATGGCGAATGGAACGTGTTGCTAAGTGGCTTTCGATTTAATGAAGCGCAGGCCGTGTAAATGCTACTGAATGAAGAAGAGATGTACATCAACCCAAGAGAAATTACAATGATGAAACAAATGTCCTATTTCCTGGGCATGGGGCTAGGGCGTAAGCAGCAAGGAATTCTCGAACCTGTCCAGGTATTATCGGCTTCTCGCCATTTTGGTCTTGGATATAAACTGACGGAAGAAGATTTAGAAGGGTCTAAAAGGGGACGGAAGACCAACTATTTAGGAACACTTAACAGGTATTTCATCAAAGAAGGAGAAGACTTCCCGTACTGTGGCTTCCCAAAGCCATGGATCAACGAGGAAACCAACCAAAAGTTGCCCAGACTAGAGATATTCTTTGGCCATCAATTATCTGACATAGAAGAAGAAGAAATAGTGAAAGGGGAAGAGGAAGGAAAGAAGATCCGAGAGGAAGATTGCGCAGACGAGCTTGATGGAATCGACATGGAAATGTTGTTCAATGAAAGGATGGCACAGGTGCACATAACTGACCCAGACTGTTTCATGATGGGCTTCAGCGCACCAACAGATTGCACCAAGCTCATTGTCAATGCGACTACAAAGGAAGTGAAGAACTGGATCTTAGAGTTTTGTGATGTACATATTGTCTATTCTGAGTCCAAGTTCGAGTCAGAGTCGCTGGTTGAGGGCACATCTATTTGTGCACCTCCCTCTGCTTATGCTTTTGAGGTTGTAATTCCATCTTCCTTCAATGAAATGAATGAAATTTTTGGTTACTCTACTTTGTTTGATTTATTTTATATGCTTTCCGACGATTTTGAATTCCACAAAAATATTCCCAAAGATATAAAACTTTTAATAAAAAGAGAAGAAAAAATGCGTGCCCAACCAATAATTGAAGAAACTTTGTCAATAAATCTAGGTAATGAAACTAATCCACAAAATGTACAAATTGGTTCTTCTTTATCCTTAGTCGAACGAGAGCAATTAATAATTTTATTAAAAAAATTTAAGAATGCATTTGCATGGTGTTACGAGGATATGTCCAGAATTGATCTCGACATCGTCCGCCACCATATCCCCTTGTATCCCGATGCTAAACCAGTCAAACAAAAGTTAAGATGGATCCGATCAAAATGGGATCTAAAAATCAAAGAAGTTGCCAAGAAGATCAACACTGGATTCCTGATGGTAACTGAGTATCCAAAGTGGGTGGTTAATATTGTTTTAGTGCCGAAGAAAGATGGACGCATCTGGGTCTGCATGGATTTTCGAGATCTCAACAAGGCTAGCCCGAAAGATAATTTTTTTTACCGCACATTGATGTCTTGGTAGACAGTACAGTGGGGCAAGCCTTGTTATCATTCATGGATGGCTTCTCTGGGTACAATCAGATTACAATGGACCCTGGGAATAGAGAGAAGACGACATTCACTACACCCTGGGGCACTTATTGTTATCGTGTAATGTCGTTTGGGCTGAAGAATGCAGGGGTAACCTATCAAAGGGCTACCCCTACTTTACTACATGACATGATACATAAGGAGGTCGAGGTATACGTGGATGATATGATAGTCAAGTCCAAGGATCGGGATGATTACGTCATAGCACTGCAAAAGTTCTTTCAAAGAATTCAAAAATACAAGATGTGGCTCAACCCAAAAAAGTGTGCCTTTGGAGTTATTGTTGGAAAAATGCTTGGATTTATGATCACTCAACGGGATATCAAAGTAGGCCCTTCAAAGATCAAAGCAATTTTGAAAATGCCTCCTCTTAAGACCGAGCAAGAAGTCAGGGACTTATTGGGTAAAATACAGTTTATCAGTCGATTCATCGCAAAATTGATAACTACATGTGAGACGCTGTTCCGTCTACTAAAGAAAGGAGTTGAGTTCGAATAGGATCAGAAATACTAAGATGCCTTTGAAGCTATACGAAAGTACCTATAGAATACACCTGTTCTAGCTCCTCCCGAACCTAATAAGCCACTGATTCTCTATTTATCAGTGACTGATTCAACCATGGGGTGTATGCTGGTGCAAATGGGTGAAATTGGAACTGAAAAGGCCGTCTACCTACTTAAGTAAGAAGATGAAGGGGCTAAAAATATGATATACACCATAGGAAAAGACATGCTGGGCTTTGGTTTGGGCTTCCCAAAAACTGAGGCATTACATGCTGTCTTTTACGGTGAATATCATCTCTCGAATGGACCCGTTGAAGTACCTGTTTGAAAAGCTGGGACTAACAGGAAGGTTGGCTCAATGGTTGCTGTTGCTATCAGAATGAGATCTCAGATATGTCACCCAAAAGTTAGTCAAGGGTAGAGCAATGGCAGAATTCTTGGCCAACTAATCAGTTGAAGGAGATGAGGACATAGAGTTCCAGTTTCCTGATAAATAGCTAATGAAAGTCGGGGATGACAAGTGGACTCTATATTTTGATAGCGCATCCAATCAATATGACTATAGAATAGGAGTCCTTCTTGTCACTCTTAATGAATCACACGTCCCTTTGTCTTTGAAGCTCAATTTTGAAGTTACCAACAATCAGGCTGAGTACAAAGCGTGTTTAGCTGGATTGGAGGCAGCTCTACAATTAGGGGCAAGAAAGCTGAAAGTCATTGGAGATTCAATGCTGGTGGTTTCACTAGCGAGAGGAGAATGGAAGGTCAGGAACGTGACATTGATTCCTTACCATCAAGAGCTAGAGAAGTTCATACCGTGTTTCGAATCAGTGATCTTTACCCACATGCCAAGAGTACAGAATAAGTTCGCCGATGCACTGGCCACCCTAGCATCCATGATTGACATACCACTCGGAGTTCGAATAAGGTATTTGATAATTGACATACCACCCATTGAGGAAAGCACTGACAACCTTCCATGGTGTTTTGACATTTAGAACTTCGTAGAGAAAGGAGAATATCCTAAGTTCACTAGCAAAAAGGACAAAAGGGCAATACGATGATTATCCGCACAGTTTGTCATTTGCGGTAGAAGACTGTACAAATGAGGCATTCTAGGGTCAATAAGCTATGTGTCAATAACGAAGAAGGCCAAGAACTGACGAAAGGGATACACGCAGGGGTCTGTAGGCCACACATGAGCGAAAACATGTTAGCTAAGAAGATCCTGCAACAAGGGTACTTTTGGATGACAATGGAAACAGACTGTACACAGTTCATGCAGAGATGTCATAAGTGTCAGATTCATGCAAACTTTATGCACGTTCCCCCATCTCAACTGTATAACTTGACGTCACCCTGGCCATTCTTGGTATGGGGCATTGATGTAATCGATAGGGTAACACCGAAGGCGTCAAATGGGCGCGAGTTCATTTTAGTGGCCATTGGCTATTTTACCAAGTGGGTGGAAGCAGCTTCCTACTCAGTATTGAAAGCCTCTCATGTTGCTAAGTTCATTAAGTAAAACATTATTTGCTGATACGGGGTCCCTCATGAGGTTATCTCGAAAAATGACTCACATTTCCAAGGAGAACTCTTGGATCTTTTCAAAGAATACCGGACAGTGGCTGATAAGTCCTCACTATATCGACCGTAGACCAACGGGGCAGTCGAGGCAGCAAACAAAAACATCAAGAAGATCCTACAAAAGACGATCAACTCACATAAGGATTGGCTGGAGCATCTACCATTTGCACTTTGGGGATACAGGACGTCAATCAGAACTTTAACGGGAGCTACGCCATACTCCTTATTGTATGGGATGGAAGCCGTGCTTCCCATTGAGGTGAAAATCCCTTCACTAAGAGTAGTGGCCGAGGCCAGTATTTCAGAAGCAGAATGGCAAAGGAACCGAATGGAAGAGTTGCTCTTGTTTGATGAAAGAAGGTTGTAGGCTATGTTTCATGTACAAGGATATCAAAGGAGGATAGCTCGAGCATTTAATAAAAAGGTCAAGACCTGGGATCTCAGAGAAGGAGATTTGGTTGTTAAGAAAATCAGAGCTCCTATATTTAACGCAAGAGGAAAGTTCAAGCCAAACTGCCCCGGACCATTTTTCATCAAAACTATCATGACCGGTGGTGCAGTTATTATTATGGATTTAGATGGCAATATGTTCTCTACTCCAGTTAACCTCGATCAACTCAAAAAGAACTATCCTTGAGGTAAAAATAAAGATAAAAATAAAAAGCTCGCTGAGTTGAAAATCGAAAAGGCAACTCAGGAAAAAGTTAGAGCAGCCTGCAAGGTTGAAAACCCCAAAGGGCGACCTTGGCAAAAGTTAGCGCATCACAAAAGGGGAGCATCAATACCCGAGAGTAAACCGAGCTCGAACTACGTTAAAGCTTGATTCCACTTTCTTGGGATACGTAGGCAGCTTCTTTTAAGAAGTTCGTCCGCATTCTTTGTTTCTAACCATCTTTGAATCTGAGTAAAACCAATGAAAATTTATTTGGATTTTGATAATAAAGTTCTTTAATTGAACCAAAAGAAAAACTTTGGATAATTTTGAACCTTCTTTTCATTAATTTAGTTTTGGATTACAATGTTTTGAAAATAAAAGGGAGGGCGACCCGAAAGGGCGACCTTGGCAAAAGTTAGCGCATCCCAAAAGGAGGACATCAATACCCGAGAGTAAACCGAGCTCGAACTTCGTTAAGGCTTGATTCCACTTTCTTGGGATACGTATGCAGCTTCTTTTAAAAAGTTCGGCCACATTCTTTGTTTCTAACCATCTTTGAATCTGAGTAAGACCAATACAAATTTATTTGGATTTTGATAATAAAGTTTTTTAATTGAACCTAAAGAAAAACTTTGGATAATTTTGAACGTTCTTTTCATTAATTTAGTTTTGGATTACAATGTTTTGAAAATAAAAGGGAGGGCACGCAAGTCCCAAACTCTACGAACAAAATAAAGAAGAAAGCTTTGAAATCTTTAAAACAAAACAGCGTGCCTCAAGTCTTTCTCCTCTTTGTTGCCTGTTTCCCTTCTTCTTTGTCTTTCTTCTCCCTATTCTGCATCAACCATGTCCTATACTCAGTATAAATCTCAGGACACTACAACTCTTGTATCTCCATCTATGCACGAGAAGGCCAGGCATCCTGATACAATGCAAGAAATGGGGCCCGCAGTGCAGATGAAAACAAATGGCCTCGGATACTAGAAAATATGATCTGATTGTGACCGAACTGCCGCATGATCCGATGAGGATAATAGAAAATAGTCTAACGCAGACCAATTAGCAAAACACCAGGATGATCCATGGTAGTCAAAGTCATGGCAGGGATCCGCCACCAAGGGCACTGCCAGGTAATATTTAGGCCAGTCAGAGAAGAGAAGTATTGTCGCCAGGCTGCCTCGGTACTGCATATCTGGTAGTAAGGGCGATAAAGGAAAGCTGCGGCACTGTGTCTATCAGTATTCAGTTTTTGTATGAGATTTACCTTCTCCATCAATATGACAAAAAGTCTGATAAAGAGAAAGGTTTTGAGCTTATCTGAAGAAGTAAGAGGCTACCAGCAAAAGTAGTAGTCTCACCATGATGAATAGCATCTAGACCCAATAATGTCTCAGCTAAGATAAATGGTATAATGTCCATCCCCATCCACATCTGACCAGCAATGTCAACCAGTGCGCAGCTAACTCGCCCGTCAAAGGGAATGAAAAGATACCGAGATGGAAGGCAGAAACAAAGGGCGTAACGACGGTGCAGTTAAAAATTGAGATCACTAAGGTCATCGGTAGGATGGAATCTGTCAATGATCCAGGGTACGTCAAGACAGTCATCCTATGTCAGAAGGGAGGCCTCCATCCTAGACAGGCCACAGAGCTGTATCACCTGCTGATGGGTCGAAAGAAAGAAAGTGGGAACCACAACGGAGCTTCGTGGAGCCAAATCCAAAATAGCTGTAAACTCCTTCACAGTGGGGCATAGCTCTTCAAGGCCGAATCGAAAGACATGGGATTTCAGGTCCCATAGCTGTGCAGTTGGTTCCAATAAAGGTCCATCAGTCCTTATAGCAATGAGAGAAAATAAGGAGTTGATACCAAAAGGGGCAAAGTTTAAACGTTCGATATGGGAGAATGCCTCAACCCATGAAGAAAAGGGACTAGCCATCTGAGTGAGAGTAACCGAAATGGGGCCTCCAGAGTTGTATTTATAAGGCATGAAAAGGCTAGAAGATTGAAAAAGCAGCAAAAAGTACAATCAATGTGCCATCGCCACCTTGGAATGAGTGACCGCCAACTTTAAAGGGCACCGTACAGTGACATCATCTTGTTGACCAGGAGACCGCCATGTTGTATTGTGGCGACCGCCATATTGATATGTGGCGACCACCATGTTGGAAGTGATGGGTGTGTGTCAGTTTGTGGTTTTCGCATTCTGTGTAAGTTTTGACATTTGTACCATGCATCCATGACAGTTTGAGCAGCAAATAACGGAGAATCATACAACAGATGAACGTAAAGAAATAAATGCCACGAAGGCCCAAAATGCATCAGAAAGTGGTAAAATGTAACATAATGTAAACTGGGGCACCTAGGCCCAATAACCAGTAAACAAGGGCACGCAGGCCCATAAAATTATCAAGCTAGGGCACTCAGGCCCATGAAAACCAAAATGTATGAAAAGAAAGTGTATCTGAATGTACAATAAAACAAATAAAATTTGAGGGGAGCTCTCTCTCTCTCACTGAGGCCTCGAGCGGACCCAGCGGGAGGAAGGACTGGCCTCGTTCGAGCCTCTCGATGTTGTCGCTACCATCACCAGTGCTGCTGGAGGAAGAAGAAACAACTCTGGAGCGACTCCTAGTAGAAGAGACGAATCCTTTGGAGCTAGGCCGAGAAGATTCCCAGGAACTGCGACCTCGAGCTGGGGCTGGGGTTGGAGCAGGAGGCCTAACCGAAGCCTGTGGCGGTACTATGCCGGTAGTTAGAACTAGAGGCTGTCAAAAGAGAAGTAAGACTCAAAATAGAATAATGATATAAAGTGAAGAAAAACTGAAAAGAACGTACAAGCTACTTACAATGGCCATTGGCGTGAAAGCAACGCCAGCTGCTCGCATCGAGGCATCCATATGTCGGATTAGTGCCCTCAGGCCGGTGACCATTAGCATTGTACGATCTAACCAAGATTAATCGATTTGTAAAGAATGAAAGGGAGCAGTTTAAGATAACTAGACAAATAAAAAGAGTAAGTAACTAAAGAAAAGATAGAAGACAAACCTGGCCGAAGTCAGCCCTGAACTCGGGTGCTGGCGGAATAGGGACCGGCAGAGGAAATGGGAAGCTGTACGCTACAGTCTGGACATCCCATGGGATCTTTGGACCCCTTATCTTGCCAGCAGCATCACCAGCAGCAGCATCATCATCAACACCAGCTCTAGCAGCACCGGCATCAGTAGCCTCCAGTGCCCGTCCTCTCCTCTTGCCACCAGGGGTAGCCGGGCCGAGACCTAGTGGTCCTAGCAAGTGTGCCCAGGCCCAGACTGTGTAGTCCTTCTCTGGCACCAGTAGCTCCGCAACATGCGATCTACCATCTCCAAGAGAAGGTCAACGTGGCCTAGAAGATCGGTTCGGCGCATGCGTACTGGAGGAATCACCGGTATACGAAAGTGATTTAGGTTGAGCGACTGGCGAACAACTCGCTCCCCGAGATAATACTCCTGACCAAATGGACCCTCCAATAGGATTCGCCTCGAGGTGAGGTCTCGGCTGCGCATCAGATTTGCACCAGTCTGATCCTCTACCCCTCTCCATACGTCCCAGTGGACCTGCAGGAATTCAAAGTATAGTGCAATGCAATGAATAGTGAGCAGTGAATGCACTACAGTATGATAATCAATGTACAGCGATCCGTGCAGAATAAAGAACAATACAGTACAATGCAGCGCAGTGCAATGAGTAGTATAATGCAGAGAGTAATGTATAGTGCAGTAGCAGAAAATAATACTTGGTCGGGGGTCATTCGGTCCAGTGAGACCCGGAAGGGGTCTATGTCCTTCCCTCCAGCCTTCTTCCCCTTTAGGCCTAGGGACCACCGGGCCACTCGGGGAATGACTAGAGGGTATATCAAAGAGTTCGTCAGGACGTGAAGCCTGAGAAACTCATAAGTCCACAGCTGCAAAGAGAAGATGTCAACAAGTAGATAATGGATAATAAAGAACATAAACAAATGGAAAAGTACAGAAAATAAATCATACCTCCCAAACCCTCTAGTATCCCCCAATGCTGAGCTCTTGGGGGAAGCAGGTCAGAGTCCGCATGAAGCCATAAAGAGTGGTGAAAGAAGCTCCTCCCCAGTCGAAAGAAGCGACCAGGTCAAGACGAGCCAGGGCGCCGAGGTAGTGCAAATGAATGGTATTTTCCTTGTTCGAGAACAAGGAGGTATCGAACATATACATCAGAAATCCCCGGGTGACCTACTCGAAGTGGCGGGGCTCGGTGTAGTGAAATTGTCTGAAATGCTCAAAAAACCACGTATATCTGACGCGGTCTCTGTCCATCTACGCGGGGATAGCTCTGAGAAAATATAGTAGTGCGTCGAAAAAATGAGCGATGGTGGGGTTGAATGGAATGGGGGCTCCTCCCACTCGGATGCCCATGATCAACGAGAAATCCAGAGGCGTCAAAGTTGCCCCAAACGTGGTGATTTATGGAAGGTGTTTGTGGTATCCCACCACCGCTCGGCCAAGGCTATCAGCCAAACCCAATCATTGCTCGTTCTACCCAATAAGGGTATGAACCAAGAAAAGCCAGAGACATTGATGATAGCTCGGGTGGGTGCAGGGAGGGCATTGTACCACTCCAACACCTCCCCAGAGGCAGAACCTCCGAAGCCTCTGATGTAGTGGCCAACCTAAAAAGAAGAAGACAAGCAGAATATATAAGAATAGACCAAGTAAATGATGTGCAAAGCCATAAAAACCCAATAGGTTCGTGTGTGTGTGACGACCCTCTAATTTTTCCCAAGCCCTAGAAGACTAGGCACCCTAAACCTTAGTGCGGTAGGAAAACCTTGCACGTCCAGATAGAAGACTAGGAACCCTAATCCATGGTGAGCTAGAAAAATCTTTCAAGCCCTAGAAGACTAGGCACCCAAAGCCCTGGTGAGCCAGGAAAATCTTTCAAGCCCTAGGAGACTAGGCACCCTAAGCCCTGGTGCGCCAGGCAAACCTTGCACGTTCTAGTAGAAGACTAGAAACTCTAAGCCCTAGTGCGCTAGGCAAATCTCTCAAGCCCTAGAAGACTATGCACCCTAAGCCCTGGTGCGCCAAGCAAACCTTGCACGTCTTAGTAGAAGACTATGAACCCTGAGCCAGGAAATCTTTCAAGCCCTAGAAGACTAGGCGCCCTAAGCTCTAGTGCGCTAGGAAAATTTTGCACGTCCTAGTAGAAGACTAGGAATCCTAAGCCCTGGTGCGCCCGGTAAATCTTTCAAGCCCTAGAAAACTAGGCACCCTGAGCCCTAGTGCGCAAGGCAAACCTTGCACATCCTAGTATAAGACTAAGAACCTTAAGCCTTGGTGCGCCAGGCAATTTCTTTTAACCCTAGGTTCGTGTGTGAGTAACAATCATTTAGTTTTTGCACATCCTAGTAGAAGACAAGGAACACTAAGCTCTGGTGCGTCAGGTATTTTCTTTTAACTCTAGGTTCGTGTGTGAGTGACGATCAATTAATTTTTGCACATCCTAGTATAAGACTAGGAATCCTAGACCCTAGTGCGCTAGGCAAATTTCTATCATTTTGTTTTAATCATTCTTCTAAAAAATTATCAAAATAAATAAATAAATAAAAAATCTCTTACCTATGATATTTGTGTTTTGCTCATTTTGCCCTAATTTTTTTAAAAAGATTTAAAAATTTTCCTTAATTTTTTAAGATTTTCTTTAAATTTTTGAGGAAATTTTGAAAATTTGTCCAATTTTTAAAAAAATTATCCTTAATTTTTTAAGAATATTTGAAAATTTTTCAAGATTTTCTAAAATTTTTCCTAATTTTCTAGATTTCTAAAATTCTTTCTAATTTTCTAGGATTATCTAAAAATTTTCCTAAATTTTCTAGGATTTTCTAAAATTTTTCCTAGTATTCCGAGATTTTCTAGAAATTTTCTTTTAATTTTCTAAGATTTTCCCTTAATTTTCTATAATTTTTTTAAAATTTTTCTTTAATTTTCTAGGACTTTTGAAAATTTTCCTTGATTTTCTTTCTCTTAGATTTTTTAAAAAATGCCCCTTAAGTTTTTATTTTTGAAAACTTCGCCCTAGCTTTTGGGATTTTTAACAAAAATTTTCTTTAAATTTTTAGAATTTTTGAAAATTTTCTCTCTTTAGATTTTTATGTCTTGCCCCATAAACAAAAACAAAAATTTTCCCTTAGATTTTTATGTTCAACCCTAAAAATAAAATAAACAAAAACCAACCTCTTAGTTTTTTATGATTTTCCTAAAAATAAAAATAAATTTTTTTTAATTAAATCCTTTATTTTTGATGATTTGTTGAAATAACATCCCATTTTATTGTTTGTTCAAACCCTAGTATCCTTACTGTTTTAATATCCATTGCACATATGCTTAAACTAAGTCCCAAATCTCAAACATTACACAGCAATCATCATCATCATCATCGTCATCAAAATAAACCATCATCATCACATAATATCATATCATCATATGGGCGATCCTAGACATGCGTCTACGTTTGAGATATATCATGCTTTGACATTGAACAAGTAAGTTTGGGAATTTACCGATGGGCGCTGGCGAGACATATGCTGATCAGGCTCCCAGAGAAGAACATCGGTAGCAACAGCATCAGTAGGTGGCTCGTATCGCCTCATCCCACCCGGAAGCAAGCGGTGGGGAACCGAAGCATACGTGTGTGGATCAAAGGGCGCTGGATGGCCCTCCCCAGCGTCGGGATCGAGGAAATCGGCCATCTCGGCCTCAGCAACAACGTCTGCAGCTGCCTGTGCCTCGGCAACAGCTTGTGCCTCCTCCTCAGCTACACGGCGGGAGGCACGCTCCGCCTCAAGAACAAGGGCATCCATGCAGCAAAAGGCTGCATGGTGGTGACCCCGCCAGTGGAAAGACTGGAGGTCGTGCCTCCGAAATTCCCCATAACGGAGCTCTCACTCGCGGACGAGTCTCGGATAGATCTCGCATTGTCCTCGAGATGCCCGTGTCCCACCATAGTCGAGCAAAAAGAAAGAGAAATGGTACGAAAGCTAGGAAGCGAGAGGGAGTTGAGAGAGAGTTTGGGAGCACGAGAGAGCTAGAGAGAGTGAGAATGTGAGGAATGAGCCTGGTCCGCGCGCCTCAAGAACTATATACGCGCTTGGAGTTGGCGGTCGCCACCTTCCATTGTAGCGACCACTAGGTTCTTCAAAAGACACGTAGCAACCACCATGTTTGAGGGATTTTAAGTTGGCGACCGCCATGTTAGAAGGATTTTTTCTAGGCGGCCGCCAAAATGTCAAACGTCGCGTCATACTTAAATTAGGCGACTGCCAGGTCAGTGGGCCATTATTGCTTTGGGGGGCGATTTGGTTTTGCTTTGTGTATTTATTTTATGTGTTTAAATGTTTTATTATGTGTTTTGTGGTGTGTATGCGTTTTTCAAATATTAGTAGGTTTTCAAAAAATAATTTGTTAACACATAATTTTCAAAATTTATTCTGTGGTGTTTTCTCCCGATATAATTTAATTTTAAACTATGACTTGATTTTTAATTATTTTTATCCCGCTTCTATCCCGAATCTTTAGGTCTTGACTCGACCTATTAATCCATGGTTTCTCCTTTCGATAAATTTAATTTTAAGCCGTGACTTGGCTTTTAATTATTTTTATCCTGTGCCTCGTTCTGAATTTTTAGGTCTTGACTCGACCTATTAATTCATGATTTCTCCTCTCGATAAATTTAATTTTAAACCGTAACTTGATTTTTAATTATTTTTATCCTGCTTCCGTCTTGAATTTTTAGGTCTTGACTCGACCTATTAATTCATGATTTCTCCTCTCGATAAATTTAATTTTAAACCGTGACTTAGTTTTTAATTATTTTTATCCCACTTCCGTCCTAAATTTTTAGGTCTGGACTCGACCTATTAATTCGTGGTTCTCTCTGATAAGAATGACCTTAAAGTATTAACTCAACTTTTTAGTTATCCTTAGCCCGTTATCATTCCGGGTTGTTAGGTCTTAACTCGACCGATCAATTTGTTGTTGTCTTCCCGATTAAGGTAATTTCTAAGATCTTGACTCGATCCTTTTGATTATTCTACCCCAGCCGAGTTCTTAGATCTTGACTCGATCTTTAAATCGCATATTTACTCTCCCTTTACATGTTGACTCGATTTCTAGGATTTGTTTAATCACATCAATGTTCATAACAATGTCTGCATCATGTTAGCATCTGTTCATGTTAGTATTTGCATCACATTTCTTATCTTACATCCATGCATTTTTCTCCAGGAATTACGTTTTGGCCTGATCTCTAGCAAAGGAGTACGTAGGTAGCTCGATAGAAATTCGAGTACAACTAACATCATATGCATGCTTGTATGTTTGTGACCTAAGATTGACGGCTCAATCAAATGGCTGTTGTCTCTGGATCTTTGATATAACTTGCATCCCGCATTGCTATGCAAGTTAAATCAAAGAAGGGCAACTGTAGACACCCCAATTTGACCCTGCATAATCTTAGGTGAATTCGATAATGAAAACAGTTAGAATGGTGCATCAGTTCGATGCTCGAGAAATGATCCAAGCTCGGTATTTGAACCCAATCATCAAAACCTTCAAACTAATAAAATTATGTTGAACCACCAATAACTTGCTATGCAAGTCATTCCCAAATGTGGCGACTGCCATGTTTATTATGGCGACCGCCAATAGAACCTCATGGAAA
>JAOTRH010067841.1:0-18100 GCA_034768845.1 Heliamphora exappendiculata | reverse complement strand
AATGGTGATATGAATTTTGAATCTAGCAATTCCCTTTTTGTTGCATACTGGACTCCTCATTTTGTGTTTTTGAACTCCAAAGTGGACTGTAAAAGAATTGTTTCCTTATGCTGGTTTCAGAAGGCAGTAGGCATTAGTCTTGGTGAGTGGGAGGTAATAATTCATCCTTTTGGACTTGTATGTGTTGTTTTTTATACCCAACATTTTTTTGTCCTATTTCTGCAAGTGTTTGGCCTTTTTTAAGGGTTTTCATACAGAAAAATCCATGACAACTAAAGGAAAAATGAAGATTAAATGTGCATGAGATGCAAAAAAAGAATTGAAAATAGTGACAAAAAATGTCAAAAAAGGATAAACAAACTATTGCAAAATTAACACGTCCTCTTTAACTTTCTAGGGGCTGTGGGTCTAACCTTGACCCATAATTCCTAAGTTGAGATAACAATTCCTTCCATGTAATAATTTTTTTTACAGTTTTTCTGGGGCTTGCTTTGCTGTTTTTATTGTTGGATCATTATGTTTTGTAGTTGTGCATTCATCATTTTTTCCTTCTTCTCATTATCTGCGTTGAACTACTGGTTTTGTGTATGGTTGATGATTTGGATTCTGGGTAGCTTTTTCATCAGAAACTAATATTAGCATTTAGCAGTTCATACTCTCTCCCCTGGGCCCTTCAACGGTCACGGCCAGAGTTGCTTAAGTTTTTATTAAATGGTGATATGAATTTTGAATCTAGCAATTCCCTTTTTATTGCATACTGGACTCCTCATTTTGTGTTTTTGAACTCCAAAGTGGACTGTAAAAGAATTGTTTGCTTATGCTGGTTTCAGCAGGCAGTAGGCATTAGTCTTGGTGAGTGGGAGGTAATAATTCATCCTTTTGGACTTGTATGTGTTGTTTTTTATACGCAACATTTTTTTGTCCTATTTCTGCAAGTGTTTGGCCCTTTTTAAGGGTTTTCATACAGAAAAATCCATGACTACTAAAGGCAAAATGAAGATTAAATGTGCATGAGATGTAAAAAAAGAATTGAAAATAGTGACAAAAAATGTCAACAAAGGATAAACAAACTATTGCAAAATTAACACGTCCTCTTTAACTTTCTAGGGGCTGTGGGTCTAACCTTGACCCATAATTCCTAAGTTGAGATAACAATTCCTTCCATGTAATAATTTTTTTAACGGTTTTGCTGGGGCTTGCTTTGCTGTTTTTATTGTTGGATCATTATGTTTTGTAGTTGTGCGTTCATCATTTTTTCCATCTTCTCATTATCTGCGTTGAACTACTGGTTTTGTGTATGGTTGATGATTTGGATTCTGGGTAGCCTTTTCTTCATAAACTAATATTAGCATTTAGCAGTTCATACTCTCTCCCCTGGGCCCTTCAACGGACACGGCCAGAGTTGCTTAAGTTTTTATTTAATGGTGATATGAATTTTGAATCTAGCAATTCCCTTTTTATTGCATACTGGACTCCTCATTTTGTGTTTTTGAACTCCAAAGTGGACTGTAAAAGAATTGTTTGCTTATGCTGGTTTCAGCAGGCAGTAGGCATTAGTCTTGGTGAGTGGGAGGTAATAATTCATCCTTTTGGACTTGTATGTGTTGTTTGTTATACCCAACTTTTTTTTGTCCTATTTCCGCAAGTGTTTGGCCTTTTTTAAGGGTTTTCATACAGAAAAATCCATGACAACTAAGGGCAAAATGAAGATTAAATGTTCATGAGATGTAACAAAAGAATTGAAAATAGTGACAAAAAATGTCAAAAAAGGATAAACAAACTATTGCAAAATTAACACGTCCTCTTTTAACTTTCTGGGGGCTGTGGGTCTAACCTTGACCCATAATTCCTAAGTTGAGATAACAATTCCTTCCATGTAATATTTTTTTTTACGGTTTTGCTGGGTCTTGCTTTGCTGTTTTTATTGTTGGATCATTATGTTTTGATTTTTTATCATAATTTCCTTTTAAGTAACTTTATCTTCTGATGCTGGTTGTGGCTGTGCTGATAGGCACTTGTGGTGATAGTCTTGGGTCTTTTGGAGTTGCTGTTGGATATTGATGGTTGGGTCCCTGCTACAACAATTTATATACAAAATCTGATAGGCCTTCTTTGCATTTGATTTTTTAAGGGACCCTTAAGCTGCATTCATTTGACTCGTACTTCAGTGCTCCTTTGTCGTAAAAAAAAAAAAAAAAGAACTGTCACTATATCTACAATTTGTGATTGCATCTAGGTTTTGTTTTTTTCTTATAGTTGTTGTATTTGCTGCCCTTGGCTCTGTTTCAATATTCATTTGCTTAACCTGGTGCTTCCTCATCATAACTCTTTTTCTTTTTCCAGCTTGTTATAATCGTAAACACCGTACACTATTATGGTACTTTGTAAACAATGTACTCCCTTTAAACTATGTATATATGCATGTTATCTTTCTGGCTCCTTATATAGGCCATATTTTCGGATATATATGCACAATGTGGTTACTTTAGGATATGGAATTGGTGGGAGGTCGTCATCATCTAGAAGCTCGACTGCAGAATCACAACAAGAGGTCCAAACTCTTCGAGATAAAGTGGAAACATTAAATGAGTTGAACAAGATCCAAGAAGAAATAATAAAGCAGCAACAAGAGTCAATAAAGCAGTAACAAGAGACGATTGAAGCAAATAATAAAAAGTTTGAGGCTTTTCAAGATTTCGTGGTTCGTCAAATGGGAGTGTCATGGTCCCAACGTGACAATGGTAGTGGTGGATCGAGCTCTTCTTGGTAAGTCTACCTATAGTACTAAAGGTTAATCTAGCAATCGAATGGTTTTTCAAGATTTTGAGAGTTAGAGGTCAAAACTTTGGATAAGCCATCAAATGACTCTAAAACTCGTACGAATACATCAATCTAGAGTAATATGACTTGTGAAAACAAATCATACGTCAATTCGACGTCCGGTTTGAGAATTAGATGAAAGTTTGTTAACTTTGAAACTTAAAAAATAGCAAAAAAGCTATAGGAGGTCCAAACTTTGGATAAACCATGAAATGACTCTAAAACTCGTATGAACACGTCAATCTAGAGTAACGTAACTTATGGAAACAAACCACACATCAATTCAACGTCTGGACATGTACACATTACTAGGCCAAAGAAACTTGTACTAATAATGGGCACCTCAATGCAAATTTAGGTTAGATAATGAAAAGGAAATTTATGTAGTTTACATTTTTTTAATTTGATTAATTTTATGTTTACTTTATAGAGTTTAATAATGATTTTCTTTTCTTTTCTTATAACAGATACGGATCAGGGATTCTATTTTGCTTTTGAAGTGATGATCATGCTATTGGGATTGAGGAATTGATGAACTATTTTGTAATTTATTTCATTTTTATTCGGATATGTTTTGAACGGTTGATGAATGTTTAGAACTTGTTATTTTTATTCGGATATGTTTTGAACAGTTGATGAATGTTTGGAACTTGTTATTTTATTTGGATATGTTTTGAATTACATTATTATTATTAAATTTTTGGTGAATTGAATTGATGAGAATGCATTTGGTGGTGATTATTATTGTGTTATACAAGTTTTTTTGTGTATGATTAGCGAAAAAAATATTGTAGTTTAATTATGGGAGTTTTGTTTCGGCTTTACCTTTAGCGACGAAAATGATGTTTGTCGTTGAAAATATATTGTGCTTTTGGTGGCCATATAGCGACATGTTTTGTTAGCAAATGAGATTATTCCTGACGAATTAAAAGAATTAGCGACTTCTCTGTAGGCAATGATATGTCATTGGCAACGAAAATATCTTGTCGTTGATTGGTTACTATTAGCGACGACTGGCCTTGTAGGCGAAGAGACAACATTGCCGACGAATTTGGCTTGTCGTGGATAATTACCATTAGCGACGAATGTCTTAGTAGGCAAAGGTAGGTCATTACCAACGATTCGGTCTTCGATAAATGTTGATTTGTCGGCGACGACACAAAATCATCGCGATAGATCTTCCCAGGGTTCCGCGACAAGTTAGCGACGAAATTGCAATCGTCGCGAAAGGTTTTGGGTGACGAATATCAAAATTTTAGCGACAATTTTTCTCGTCGTTGTTGATGCTTTTTCTTGTAGTACCCTCTAGAGGATGTAAATCGAAGATATACTATACCAGAAGAAATTATTTCTTCCTTTGAGTGGGGAGAAGCCGAAAAAGTTGCCACATAATGAATGAAAAATACTAAATCACAAAGCCCTAGGGACCGGGCAATTAAGTCTCGAACCGTCGGTGATATCCAACATAGTAAAACAGAAGACAACGACAGATCTGTTAAAGGCATTGAAAAAGACGCACGAAAAATCCTCAACGTCAAATAAGATATATTTGATGAAGAAGTAATTTAACTTGAAGATGACGGATGATGCCATTGTTGTCGAATATCTTAATGATTTCAATACCATCACCAATCTGTTCGAATCGATGGGTATTAACTTTGATGATGAAGTTAGAGCCCTATTTCTCTTGTCTAATTTACTAGAAAGCTGGAATGGTTTGGTTGTAGCAGTGAGTAACTCCTCGGATCAACAAAGTTGAAGTTGAAGAACGTTACCAGATTTGTTCTAGGAGAAGAGTTACACAAAAGAATAGCTGGTGAGTTGTCAACATATTGGTCAGTTTTGAACGCCGATGGCAGATGAAGAAAGATTAACAAAAGAAATCATAAGGGCTGGGAAAATGACAAATCCAAGTCACAGGAAAGATCACAATTGCAGGTGGCGAGCAGAAATCTGGTAGCTGTTGGAACTATGGACAGAAAGGTAACTTCAAAAAGGGCGGGTAGGATTCAAGAAAATAGTAGAATAACACAAATCAAGGGGGTAAGATTACGGTAAATGTTACGTATAATGAAAACACCGATGCTTTGATTTGTGCATTAGATTCCAGAACAGAATCTTAAGTTGTTGACTTGGGAGTATCATTCCATGCTACTCCTCGTGTAGATGTTCTTCATAGTTATGTTAAGAAAAATTTCAAGAAGGTATACTTGGCATACGACAAAGTTTGTAATATAGTTGGAAAGAGTGAGGTGCAGATCATACATACCAATTGTACAACATCGAAGCTAAAGAATGTTTGACACATGCCTAGTCTAACAAAGAATTTGATATCAATGGGTCATTTTGTAGAATTTGGGATTATAACATCATTTGGAGAAGATTCTTGTATGATGTGCAAAGGGTCATTGATTTTGGACATGGCTAAAAATGAGGGTACTTTGTATATATTCTCGGGTTCTTACGGCAGGATATTAGTGGCAGCATTGGGGATGATGCCGGTATATGGCACAGACGACTCAGTCATATGAGCAAGAACGAAATGAAGGTAATGGTTTAGAAAGGGAAGTTATTGGGATTGAGTCATTCGATTTGGAATTCCATGAAGACTGTGTTTTCAGGAAATAGAAGAAAGTCAACTTTACAAAGAAAGCGAGTATTCCAAAATCAGAACGGCTATAGTAAGTTTATACTAATGTCTGGGGACCGCCTCATGTACCTTCACTTGGTAGCTCGTAATACTTTGTTACTTTCATTGATGATGCTACTAAGAAAATTTGAGTTTATTTCTATAAGAACAAGTAAGATGTGTTTGGCTTATTCAACAATTGGAAGGCCCTATTTGAGCATGAAAATGATCAAAAACTAAATTGTTTGAAGTCTGATAATGGCCATGAGTACTATAAAAAGGAGTTTGAGAACTACTGTGTTCCCAACGATATTAGAAGGTTAAAGACTATCCCAATGAAGCCAAGGCAGAACAGAGTAGCAAAAAGCATGAACAGAACAATCATGGAGCATTCTAAGAGTAAGAGACTACATGTCGGGTTACTAAAATAGTTTTGAGCAGACGGGTGAACACAACAATGTATCTGATCAACAGAGGACCATCAGTTGCTTTGAATTCTAGATTGCTAGAGGAAGCGTGGACCAAGAAAAAGACAAATCTTTCTCATTTACATATTTGTTTGATGTATAGCCTATATTCATATCGAGCTAGTCTCGGAAGTGTGTTTTGTTGGTTATGGCACGGATAGCAATAGGCATAGGCTATGAGACCCCAAAAATAGAAAGACTATTAGAAGTATGGATGTAGTATTCAATGAGTCTATATTGTTTCAAAATAGACAAAATCAGAAAAGATAAGACCGTAGATGAGTCAGACTATGTTGAGTTTAAGGGGCCATCTGATAGAGTTTTAGAACCTCAGAATGAGAACACACAACCAACTTCACCGCCAGAACCACATACTCCAATTCCGAGGAGCTCTACTAGAATCAATAGGTTTATAGTTTGTTGTTCACCTTAATTGCATTATCTATTATTGACTGATAACGGTGAGCCAGAATGCTTTTAGAAAGCTTTGAACGTTGAGCCAAATGAGAAGTTAGAGCATACCATGGATGATAAGATGGAGTCTTGTATCATCAAACCAGACTTGGAACTTGGTATAGCTGCCCAAGGGAAAGTTAGCTTTGCAAAATAAATGGATTTACAAGCTAAAAGAAGAATTTAATAGAAGCAAGTGGTACAAGGTAAGGTTGGTAGTCAAAGAGTTTTAGTAGAAGTTGGGGATAGACTACACTGAGTATTTTCCCTAGTTGTGAACATTTCCATCATCAGAACAGTACTAAGTATTGTGGCTATAGTAGACTTGCATATGGATCAACTAGATAGATGCCAAGACAATATTCTCTTATAGGAATTTGGAGGAAAAGATCTACATGCACCAGCCATAGGGTCACTCAGTCAAAGGAAAAGAGGAGATGATTTGTAAACTGAAGAGAAGTCTACATGGATCAAAATAGGCACTCAGGCAGTCATACAAAAGGTTTGATAGTTTCATGATAGATAAGGGGATTAGTAGGTGTCATGAAAATCATTGTTGTTACATTAAGCAAGTTTGCCACTTCATATTTGATACTCTTCTTGTATATAGATGACATGTTGATTGCGGGATAAAGCATAGATGGGATTTCCAATCTTAAGGCACAGTTGTCCAGGGAGTTTGTGATGAAGGATTTGGGAAAAGCCAAAATGGATCCTTGGCATGAGAATTAGTAGGGACAGAAAATGTATGATGCTAATTCTGTCACAGTTAGAGTGTTAAAAAAGTTCTACAACGGTTCAACATGGAAGGTGTTAAGCCTGTTAGCACATCTTTGGGAAGACATTTCAAACTTTCAAAAGAACAAATAGTTGTCATAGAGAAAAAAAAGAGCTACATGCCTAAGGTACTGTATGCGTCAGTCATAAGTAACCTAATGTATGCCATGAAGTGTACAAGGTTAAAAATTTCCTATGCAGTGGGAGTTGTGAACAAATTTATGTTCAATCTAGGCAAGTAGCACTGTGAAGTAGTAAAGTATATTTTGAGGTATCTTATGGGTACTACAGATCATGCATTGTGCTATAATGGCTCAGGAATTCGGTTGTAAGGTTTTGTGTATTCAGACCTAGTAGGGGGTATTGATAGCAAGAAAAGTACTACTGGATATGTGCTAACTTTGGATAGTGCAACAGTTTGCTGCGCATCTAGATTGTAGAAGATTGTGAATATTTCTACTACAAATGCGGAGTATGTAGCAGCTACGAAGGCGTGCAAGGATTTGATATGGATGAAGGATTTTTTGAACAAGACAAGTAAAGAAACAAGACAAGTGTCAACTGTTTAGTGATAGTGAGAGTACTACACATAAGGACCAAGTACATCGACATCAAATATTATTTTATTCGGTCTTTGTTGGAAGAGAGACAGTTTGATTTGGAGAAGATTCACACGAATGAGAATTCTCCAGATATGTTCGCAAATGTGGTGACAGTAAAGAAGCTGAGGGACTGTTCAGTTTCAGTCGGTGTTTAAGCTTTAGAAGGTAAAAGGATAACTCACACTAGTTTCCTTGGTTGCTTTTGAGGCGACGACAATTTTCAGGTATCGAAAGGCTTATAGTGGATTTATTTCAAGCAGAAGATTGTTGAAATGTGAAGAAAATCCATCATATAGAAGACAGATTGATCATCTGAATACCGATTGACCAGTTTGCAGAAACCAAACCGTTTATCAAAAAAATTAAACCAAATCATATAGTTTGGATCGATCTTAACTGGTTTAATGATTCTAACAAATTTTTGAACACCCCTATCAGCAACTATTCATTTGTGTACCATATCATGACGACTTGAGCGAATTATTAACATAATGATTTGAAAAAAAAGACACTTAAGTTTAAGTTCTTAAGAGTAATTCATAATTTTTTTTTATATATATCAGACTTATTTTCTCTCCTATTGATATAGAATGGATATCACAATATTTTCAACTCAAAATACATTACGTCCTCGTCATGTAATTTAAGTTCTTCTTCTAGTTGAAGTTGTGTATAACAGTCCATTAATTAGCCAAAAAATAATAATCAATTATCGTGCATTAGGTATATAATCTCATTATTTCTATTCATCTCTAGAGCATGTACTATTCTATACACACTATCACGAACCCCTACAAATAATTAAGGTTGACTCTAGTACCATTGGAATAGATGATATTGTCATATTCTCTTTTGACATTAGTGAAAGATAGAAACTATGTATGATATATAAAAAAATTTGTGAACTATTACTAATAATTTGGGTTTAAAAAGTTTAGATTGCTTTGTTATACATTTTATTCAAGTTTTTGGTCTAGTAGTCTAAATTATTTTTTCTAACATGTTCCAAAATAAGTAGATTTGAATTATTAATAGTAGTTTACAAGTTCTTTATATATCATATTTATTTTTTGTCTACCACTTATGTGGGATAGACAATGTTCAAACTCCATGGAGAGAGAGAGAGAGAGAGAGAGAGAGAGAGAGAGAGAGAGAGAGAGAGAGAGAGAGAGAGAGAGTATGTAGGACATATTGTGGCAGAAAATGAAAACAATAAACGATAAAGAATATGAAAGAATATGTAGGACATATTATGGTAGAAAATGAAAATAATAAACGAGAAAGAGTATGAATATGTAGAACATGTTATGGCAAAAAACAAAAACAAAAAAAAAAAAAAGAATGTAATCACACACAGAAGAAGTGATCTATGTAGTTCACGCAAAACTAAGGTTACATCCACAGAGTTGCGGTGATTTTTACTATGATAGAAGACAATACAATATAAGGAAGAAATCCTAATAGAAGCAATGAACGTAAAGACCCATAAACGGGTTAGAAGCCAACAGCCTTAACCTCCACTTAATGGACCAAGCCTCACAAGAAACTCAGTTTAAACCGTGATGCCTTTGGAATGGGTCGGGCCATGGGTCAAACACTGGAAAAATAATGAGACTACACATGCCTAATAATCTCCCCCTTGGAGACTGGTCCAAATACTAATATAGCAATCCCCAAACCAAACTCTATATGTCCCAAACTATAGCTAGCATCGCAATAACTCAACATTTTATCCTAAAGCTCAAGGACCAACTCAATTTCATGTCTCCAGTTTATCAATAGTAACCCCTTTCATTTAAATATCAGCTGAGTTCCCTACTTCACGAATTTTTTTATCTTTCAACTGTCCAGTGTCGATAAGAAAGCAAATAAAGTGATATCTCTACTGTATGTGTTTTGTTTTGGAGTGAAACACTAGATTCTCAACAAGAAATATAGCACTCTTACTGTCATTATAAAGAAGACCCCTATTAACCTTCTTGCCCAACTATTCAAGAGATTTTATAACCAAACCAACTCCTTTTCAGCATTTGTGATGGCCACGTACTGAAGTTCTGTTGTAGAGACATTAGCAATCCTTTATAACTTAAAAGCCCAACACAAAGTTGTACCATTTAGGGTATAAACAAACCCAATAATACTCTTTCAACTGTCAACATCACCAACTTGATCAGCATCTACGTAATCCTATAACTTAAAGCCAGCTCTCGTTAAACGCGATGATTTATTTGTAGAACTTTTCAAATACCTCAAAATTTACTTTATTGTATCATAATGCTTCTCTCTAATATTACTCATGTATCGACTCACTGCTCTCACTGCGTGTGCGATGTTCAGTCTGATGCAAATCATAGCATACATAAGATTACTAATAACCGATGCATAATTAATTTTACTCATATAAGCTTGTTCCTGCTCTGTCTTTGGTAACTGATCCTTAGTTAGTCTGAAACAACTAGCAATTATTATACTTCTAGATTTTGCATTATGCATATTGAATATGTAAGCACCTTATTCACAAACTCTTCTTGTGAAAGCTTCAGAGTATCGTTGGCTCTGTTCCTAATGATTCTCATACCAAGGCATTATTTTGCAGCTCCCAAATCTTTCATTGCAAACTATCTTAATAAATGTATTTTCAACTTATTAATCTCCTCAGTGCAAGAACCTACAACAAGCATATCATCCATATACAACAACAACATAAAGTAGGAGCTGTTAAAATTCTTAGCATAACAACAATGGTCTGCTTCCAATCTTATGAACCCAGTACTGTACATAAAACTGTCAAATTTCTTGTACCATTGCTTAGGAGCTTGTTTCACATCATACAAGCTCTTACTCAATTTGCAAACCAAGTTCTCTTTTCCTTGCATTGTTAATACTTGCAGTTGATGTATTTAAATAACTTCTCTAAGTCATCGTGAAGGAAAAGTGGTTTCGAGAATTTCTCAAGATGTAAGTTCTCTATAGCCGCTATTCCCAGTACTAGTCAAATTGTTGTCAATTTTATGACTTGAGAAAAAAATGTATGTGCAATCAATGCCTTCCTTTGGTCAAAATTCATTGACAACTAATTTAGCCTAATAACGCTTCCTATCATGCTCTTCTTTTATTCTGTATACTCACTTGTTATGCAAAGTTTCTCTTCCTAACTTCTGTGTCTGATTTATCAACAGTAAATCTATTTCATCTTTCACAGCTAACTCCCACTTCATTGAATTATCAGTCTGCAAAGTTTCATCATAAATTTTTGGCTCACTATTATCAGTAAGCAAAATATAGAATAGGGATAGTGAGAAATGCCACGGTGGCCTATTGTTTTTAGAAACCTTCTTACCACGGTTGTAGGTGTACTCTACTCTACCTTTGGATCGACATTTTTCTTGTTATCCTGTTCCCTATTCTATATAGTGTTCTTTGAGATGTTATCTAAATCAACAAACTCAATTTTTTTAGCGTTTGGCGTCACAATATCAGATTTTTCTTTTGATATGTCCTTGTACATAACCTTCTCATTAAAAATCACATTTCTCCTTTTAATAATTTTTCAATTTTAAATATCCCAAAATCGAAAAGCAAAAGCTTCGTTCCCATAACTAATGAAGAAATTTTTTTAGACTTGACTTGTAGTTTATTGCAAGCATCATATTCATTATCACTACAACAAAAATCACTTTCAACACCATAAAAAAGTTATCGGGCAAAGTATTATTGGATCGGCAAAGATTTTTGCCAACACACAATCAGTGCGTCGCTAGGTGGTTGGCAAGGTTGTGTGGGGAAACGATTTCACCAATGTATAGTCTATACGTTGGCAAAAGAAATGGATTTACCAACTTGGTTTAATGTCACCAATAAGCTAATTTTTTTGTCAACAAATACATGATTAGTTGGCAAAAATGACTTAGATTTAAACTGCTTTGACACTAATGCCAACAATAAAGTTGTCAACAAGAATAATTACAACATTTTTAATTTTAACACTTTATCGGTACATTAAAATGTGTCGCTAATGGTAAATATTTGTCATGCCTCCAAAATCCGAGGCACGTGAACAACCCACGACGATTAATTGAACCCAAATGGAAGACTTACAAGAAAACCTGATTTACTTTTATTACTTTTATAACAAAAACAAAATTTTGAACCAAGCCTAGGCGAGTCCGCTCGAGCGGACCCAGGATCGCTCAAGTAGCCACCTTACAAAGCCAAAACCCACCTATCGGGTAATAGACTGCTCGAACGGACCTAAGACTGCTCGAATGATCACCTACCTGAGAGCACACCAGAAAAACCTGTTTTTATTTAGTAAAATTCCAACAATCACTTCTACAGAGAGGAAAGGTTTCAAACTTTGTTTTAATATCAAAACCAACTTCAAACCATTAAAATTTACTCAAAATCTCATTTCAAAAGCTTCCCACAGGATCAAAAGACATTCCATTCATTCAAAAACATGAAGTTTATGGCTTTAAAGCCTTACAACATCCAAAAGGTTAAGAGTTCACATACAAGGAACATAATTACATAACTCCATTAATTTTTAACTTGTAGTACATCTTTCAATACATTTCACAAAAAAGATTATAAAGAGTTAAGACTTCCAAGGAATTCAAAAACAAAACCCAACAAAATATGCTTGAATTCTTTCTAAGGCATTCCCGCATCATCAATACTTGAAAATTGGTTGCACAAATAATGTGAGTTGAGGCTCAATAGGAATGTAACAACTTATATGAAACATGCTTAACATTCAAGGAACTATTCTATATCAATGCACCCCACCCCAAACTCAAAGAGACCTAATTCTTTCAAAATGTGATACCACTCGACTTTCCATATCTCAATCAGTAGCTTTACGATATATACAAATCAATTAAGTAGTTGTATAATCCAAACACATAATATCGGTAAATAGCTCATTACCACACATATTGCCACCGTCTCGAGATCACCATTCAAAGGAACGAGGCACATCCACCACCTTTTCAGGGATTAAATCGAGGAAATGGGGCACTCATTCTTGCAAAAATTTTTGATCTTTCACTGATAAGCTAGTCAAGCCCGCATTAATTCAAAATTCTCCTCAGTAGTTACAACATAACATCTCAATAATATTGGTTCCTCAACTATTGCACATGATTTTTACCTAATCACACATATATTCGTTACATGGTCAACAATTTAATTCTCAAAATCATTATGATATATCAATTTTCACAATTTCGATACACAATTTCAATTTGAATGAAAATCCCCAATTTTCATATTCACAATATGGTCATTAAACTCCAATTTATGTAGGTTATTTCCAAAAAATAAACAAGGTTATATCTGATGTAGCGAAAATGTATAGAATAAATAAGAACTTGTATTCGTTAATTAAGGATGAATGCTGAAAACAAGAAATAGGGATAAGATCTTGAATTCATTGATTTAAGAAAGAATTTTGAATATAAGAACCCTCTTTAACCCGTTGATTCACAAAAATACCAGAATTAAAGGCAAAAAGATGAACTCTTTTTATTATTCAATCAAAAACTGCATTGCTCGAAGGTTTAGAACCATTATTTATAACCGGTGAAATCCCTTGTTAATTAGGAAACGTAAAAAAAAAGGCAGCATTGCCTAGCAAAAAAAAAAAAGAGGAAATCCAAAAAAATACCAAAAATAGAAAGATTTGATTTATCCTAAAATCTAGAAACTAGAATCAAAAAATAAGAAAGTAGGGAAAAACCTAGTCTAAAATGAATTTGTTAAGAATAAGTAAATAACAAATTAATTATTTCATAAAATAGCATTTTTGAAGATTTGACGGCTCAAATGACAGATTTTGCCTGAAAAGCGACCTCAGTCATGGTGTAGCAATGAGTATCGTTCGCTGGGCCGTTTCTAACTGAACATGGGCCTTTCGATCCTATTTCGCCAACACCAGGTCGTGCCTCTACTATCACTGTTGAGTCTTCTAATGATCAAAGACTTTTATGAATGAAAAGCCGATTATTTCTACATCATCCTCCCAAGGGTGGGAAAATTCGCCCTTGAATTTATAGGCTCGTCATCAGAACTATCCCCACGATATGGAATAAGATGCTTAACATTGAACACATCAGATGTGTGGATGTGGCTCGGAAGCTTCAGTCTGTATATATTAGAATTGATCTTCTCAACGATCTCCAAAAGCCTAATCTTTTGTGTTACTAGCTTGTTATACTCTTTATATGGGAATCCCTCTTTGGAAGGATAGCCCACACAAAATCTCCCACATTAAACTCCACGAGACGACGCTTGTGGTCTGCTTTAGTCTTATACTTGGTGGATGTTTCCAATAATTTCTATTAAGTGGTACGATGGACATCCAGGAGATTAGTGATGAAATCTTGAGCCTTGCCATTGATGTGCTTGAAATAAGGTACGTGTGCCAGATCTAATGGATCCCGCAATTGGAAGCCATAGTTCACCATGAATGGATTGAGACCCGTCGATCAATTAACAGAGTGGTTGTACGCGAACTCAGCCTGGTATAACTTCTAGTCCCATGCCTTCAAATGATCTTCCACGAGACATCTTAATAAATTTCCCAAAGAACAATTGACTACCTCTGTTTATCCTTTAGTTTGGGGATGATAAGCACTACTAAAATCAAGTTTGGTATGAGCCATCTTCCAAAGGCATTGCAAAAAGTGGCTAAGGAATCGAGTATCCCTGTCTGAAACAATGGATAGTGCCAGCCCATGCAATCGATATACCCCATGAAAGTATAGCTACACCACATTGAAAGCATCAGTTGTCTTTTTGCAAGCAATAAAATGCGCCATTTTGGAAAATTGATCTACCACCACGAATATAGAATTGTACCCTCGTTGCGTACGTGGGAGCCCAAAAATAAAATCCATATTGATATCAGTCCAGGGCTGGCTAGGCACCGGTAATGACATGTATAATCTTGCATTGGTGGCAGTCTCTTTTGTGACCTGGCACACACGGCAACCTTCAACGAACTTGGCAACTTTTTTCCGCATAGATGGCCAAAAGTAGGAATGCAAAATCAATTGGAACGTCTTGTCACGACCCACATGTCCTTCCTCATGCAAGTATTTGTTAATTTTCAAACGCAAACTAGAATACAGGATGCATAATTGATTGCCTTTGAAAAATAAAGTCGTCTTGGAACGTAAAATCAAAACATTGGCCTGCTTCAATCTCACGAATAATAACACCAAAGCGTGGATCATTAGTTAGTAAATCTCGAATAGAATCGAACCCAAGTACCTTAGAACTCAAACTGGTGAGCAGAAAGGCACGCCGGCTAAGTGCATTAGTCATCTTGTTCAACACTCCTAACTTATGCTTAAAAACAAAAGTAAACTGCTATAAATAAGACGCCCAATTAGCATGCCAAAAGGACAATTTATTTAGGCTATTGATGTTCTTCAATGCATCATGATCTAAAAATAAGATGAACTCACTTTGAGACAGGTATGGGAACCAATGCTTCAAGGCGTGAACAATAGCATAAAACTCCACGTCATAGATGCTATAATTTATTTTAGAACCATTCAACTTCTCACTAAAATATGCAATTGGTCTACCCTCCTAGCTTAGGACTGCACCAATTCCGAACTTGGATGCATCACAATGTAACTCAAATGGCTTTGAGAAATCTGGCAAGATAGGTACTGGTGCGATAGTCAACTTCTACTTGTTCTGCTAGAATGTGTCTGTCACCGCTTCTGTCCAAGTAAACATCCCTTCTTTCATGCAGTCAGTTATTGGTGCTATGATGCTACTGAAATTGGGAACAAAGCGCCTGTAAAATGATGCTAACCCATGAAAGCAACGTACCTCGTGAATGTTTTTTGGCATTGGCCATTGGCGAACAGCTTTGATCTCAGACTCATCCACCGATATTCCATTCGCGGACACAATATACCCCAAAAATAAAGCACTATCTATCATGAACGAACACATGTTAATAGTAGAATAAAACATTTCTCTTTGCGGCAATGAGAGGATTTGGCAAAGGTGCTAAAGATATAGTTCGTGGGTAGCACTATATATAAGAATGTTATCAAAGTAAACAACCACAAACCTCCCAATAAAAGGCTGAAATAACTGATTCATGATGCACATAAGGGTACTGGGCGCATTGGATAAGCCGAATGGAATCACTAGCCACTCGTACAGTCCCTCTTGTGTCTTAAATGTTGTCTTCCACTCGTGTCCTTCCCGAATCCGAATATGATGATACCCGCTCTTCAATTCAAGTTTGCTAAAAATAATAGATCCACTGAGCTAGTCCAGCAAGTCATCCAATTTGGGAATGGGAAAGCGATACCGAATTATTATTTTGGTGATGGGTCGACTATCCACACACATATGCCATGTACCATCTTTCTTGGGAGTCAGCAATGCAGCCATTGTACAAGGACTAAGACTTTCCCTGATATGACCCTTAGCCAGCAATTCCTCCACTTGATGACATAGCTCCTCGTATTCTTGTGGGCTCATGCGATAATAGGGCCAATTAAAAAGATTTGACCCTGACACTAGGTCAATCTGGTGTTGTATACCACGTAGGGGTGGTAACCCCATAGGTAGCTCCGTCAAAAAGACATCATTGAACTCTTTTAATATCTCTTTCACTACATTAGGAATGTCACTGCCATCTGCTTGTTCTTTTCCCATCAGCATGCAAATCACCCCTGTCTCAGTTACTTCTTCCATGAATCGATGCATTAACAACAAATTAGACCCTTTTCAGCTACTTTGCTTTGAAGTGACATCTCTTTTTGGGATAAGAACGATTTTTAGACCATTAAACATAAAAGAGTAAGTATTATTGTGCTCATCATGCTACATATACCTGTCAAATTTCCATGGTCTTCCCAAAAAAATATGACAAACATCCATATAAACAACATTGCACCATATCTTATCTTTATAATTCCCCCGAATAGACAGAGAAACTAAATAGCGTTGGGAAACCGTTACCTCCTTCCCCTTTTGAAGCCAAGTGAGCTTATACGGGTGCGGATGTTGTTCTATCTTTAGCTTTAGCTTTTTCACTACCTCTTCTGCTATAACATTCTTGCAGTTGCCAGAATCAATCACAAATCTACACACCTTGCCCTCGATAATACAAGTCAATTGGAAGATGTTACTTCGAAGCCAACTATCGACGTATGCTTCTCGTGGGGCAAAACAGGCCCTACGAATTACTAAGAAAGGACCTTCATCACCGGTAACTTGCTATTTTGATGGAAGACTAGTATCATAAATAGGATCTTGTACTTCTTCGCCATCTTCATCTTCCATAGTCTCCTCACTTTCTACAAAAAAAACCCTTTTCCATAACATTCTCACTTTTTACAGTCAACGGCGCAGAGCCCTGGCTCCTCACATTTAAAATAGCACAATCCACCCCTAAGTGCAAGATTTCTACTTTGCTACCCTATCTGTGCCGCTACATGTGGCTTTCCCAGAACTCCTGTTTGAGTCGGACCTTGCACTCCAACTGATGGGTTAATACTTGGTACAAAACTAAGGAGTTTCGAATACCATTATTTATCCAAGTAGAATTACCCGAACATCATTTCGACTGCTTCTCCACCTACAAAGCCTTCTGATGTGCCTCAAATACTGAACATGGATCGAGTAGATTTAACGTATCCTAGTATTGAGGCTGCAGCCCCCCAATATATCGAGACACTATCTTTTCTTATGTCTTAGCAAGATCATTACGTGCCACCAGCTAGAAGAAGGCAGTAGTATAATCGTCGACCGTCTTCGCTCCTTGCCGCAAATTCTGTAAACTTTGGTACATTATTCGTGCATAGTTGTGTGGCAAGAATGCAAGACGCATCTGCTTCTTTAGCTGTTAGAACTAGGCAACCCAAGAGGGGGTGAATTGGATTTCTTTACTAGCAATAGAGATTTAAATTTTTTTTTCTTCAAAAAACCTTTTAATATTACAATTAATCTAGATATGCAAATATGAAATCAAAACAATTATTAAAAGAAGAGGGATATAGATAAAGACCCAGACACCAGCGATTTATAGTGGTTCGGCTTGATCATAGCCTACGTCCACTTCTCAAGATCTTCCTAGAGTATTTCCACTATTTCAGAATACTTCCGGGCGTATTCAAAGCCTTTACAAGCTTCAAGAAGATTCTATGAAAACAAGCCTCTATTTTCTTCTAATCTCTCTTGAACTCTTCCTTGATGAGTTTCTCTCGCTCACTCAAAATTTAATAGGGTGACTCACCATTGATTACAATAATGAAAATGTATTGAATGAATAACAATCTCTCTTTACAAGATAGATATGCAATAATCAAAAGGAG